>JARYGA010022974.1:0-42723 GCA_030545235.1 Helianthus tuberosus
ATTGGGTAAATAAAATAACAGATATGAATTTTGATTGAGAGTTGTTTTACAAAATAGAGTAATATATAATAAATAATAGTTTTGGGGTAAATCACAAAAAGGAAATAAATAAAATACGGAATTTGCAAAGGTATATGACTCTTTTTGTAGTGATAAGAATTATGACTCTGATTAGACTGTGTACCGATAATTGTGAAATCTTATTACAACGTACCTCAGCGAGATTTATGTCGGTTGTAGGATCATATGGCAAAGTGCTTCTTTTTGATTAGTAGTTTTTCTACTGACGGAAATAGCGTTGGTGTCATCGTGCCTAATTTATATTTTTCAAAGGTCTTGCCTTGGAAATCGTATGTGATATACTTTGACCTTTGTGGACGTATAATTTAAGTTTCATGTGTTTTCTTGTATATTAGCACAACTTTATATGTCTTTTACTTGCGTTAATAGTTTATGGTAACGTATTGGAAATTCTTATGCTTTCGATGATATCCCAACTTTAAAGGGTTTTCATTGTACGAGTTACGAGGTAAATGATTAAACAAAATAATTATTGGAAAAGAGATTCCTGATAAAGAAATCTAGACACAGATGCTTGTGCTTTATTTCAAATTATCAATCCTTATGGTTTTTGGATTTCCTTATAGATATACCTATCTATATAATCACATATTTCATATGCTGAAATAAACATACCATTTATCAGGTCAATGGATTTAACAGATTCATATTTCCAAAAACAAATCAGATATCTAATCATGATATTATTTAGGGAAATTTTGTCACTTGTTTGACATACTATGTACCCCGTCTTATCCGGTTCGCGCCGGAGAGGTAATCTCAGTATATCCGGACAAGCTGGAGAGTCTGCTACTCTATACCCAGTTTTGCCGGAGAATATTTTCTATTTCCCATAAATAGTATCTTTTCAAGGTTTTTTTTTTTTTTTTTTTAAAGTGCCTCTTTTATTAGGGCTTTTATTCAGAATCAAGGAAATTTGTATTTCCATATATATCTTTATTCTGGACTAAGTAATATCAATAAACAAGAATAAATAGCAATTAAGTGCTATTGCCTACTAATCGTCGTTCTTATGGCATGCCAATATCCATTACATTATACTTATATAAGTAATTTATTTTGTAACTTATATTAGGGTCAAAATTTCTTAAGTTCAAGTCTAAATATCATCCTGAGGGTTACCAGACAATATTCAGTTCCTAACTCTTCGTTTAAACTTAGGTATTATTACAACATCTAATTGTTTAAATAAGTGGCTTAGCTTATACTAAGGCATCTTTTCTTATATTCAAGTCTAAAATGCTATCAGATGTGCTACCAGTTAATAGCAATCTCCTAACTCTTTTATTTAAGCTTAAGTATTATTATCACAACACTTATAGGCTTAAAGTAGTGGCTCTGATACCACCTTCTGTCACGACCCTCGACCCCACCCTGGACGGAATTGGGAGCCGTGAGCAGTCCAGTGGTACCGGTGATTACTTTTGAAAAACATTGCAGCGGAAATTTCATCAGGACCGTGAGTTAGGAAAAATATCAGAGTTTAAAAACACCGGATTTTATTTAAATAGATAGGATAAATTACATGTTTTACAAAGGTAGCTTTTAATAAAACTATATTTCTTAATTTGATTTTAATTAATAAAATAAGCCACTTCTTGAAGTCCTTCAGTGCCGGATCCAATCTTTACTCCAATCTACTGTAATTACCTGAAATGCGTTTTAAAAAGGTTTTGTCAGCGGGAAATACTGAGTGAGTTCATTCAGGTTTTATACAAAAACAGATTTGTTATAATTTACAGTATTAAAAGAGATTACAATGTTTCTGATATCAAACCAACTACCCACAGTATTTGTCACTCGACTCATTTCGGTGACTGTGGTCATATCCCCCATTGGCTGCCCCAATGGTGACGAATATCACTAATTAGGTTCGCTCACCTAACGTGATAACAACAATAGTAATGTGCACAATACCCCACATACCGGCTGTAATTTGGTGATTACATAAACTTAATCACTGTAATTATAACTTTGAAAATAATTTGGAGTATTGTAAAACAGTTGATAAAAAGAGAATGACTCACGTTATAAGCATGCAGATTCATATGGCAAAGTTTAATCTACAGATATGCCTTGATATATTGCAGATTTATACGGGCAGAGCTTAGCCTATTGATTTAGCCTTGTAACCTAGTGCACACGATTAGGTAAATAACTAATACAGCAGTTACGACAATTCACGAGATTAAACCCTCACAACGATTAACAAAGTGCAATACTTAACAATTCAGCGGATTTGCAACGAATGACAGAGTATAGCCCGAATTCGGACAGCACTCAAACATTCAAGTCGAAATCACGATGAATAACAAAGTATAAACTCAATTTGAGCAGCACTAAATCATACGTTGGATAGTTTCAATCGATCGGACGTTTAATCGTAATAGCGATCGAGTTATTAGCGATCGAGTTATTACCCTGATTGCTGCATCGATTAGTGAATCGTGGGTGTTAATTGTGGTAAATAGAGCTTATCTCAGTGTGTATAACGACTTTGTTCGTCGTTTCAGAGCCAGAAAACAAGTGCCAATGTCTGCTATTTATACACGAAATTTGGGCATGCTTATGGACCGTAAGACTATTCCCTTACGGGGTCCGTAAGGGACACCTAATGGTCATAGGGTTGCCACGTGTGGGACTAGGCCTGCTGAGTTGATGAATTCGAAAATTTAAATTTTGACAACGAGTTTTGAAGATAATATCGAATAGGAATTGCCCCCTCTGAGTTTTAGGGGCCCAAATCCTGATTCTGATTGTTATGAAAATTTTAGGGTTTGTGCAGAATTACTTGGGTGTCTCAACCAGGGTTTCCTATTGGGTAAATAAAATAACAGATATGAATTTTGATTGAGAGTTGTTTTACAAAATAGAGTAATATATAATAAATAATAGTTTTGGGGTAAATCACAAAAAGGAAATAAAACGGTGAGAAAAGAAAATGGACCCACTTTGTAACTTTAGGGTTCAACTAAAAAATCTCCTGGTATAAATTTTGGGTATAACTTTTGGGCTATAAAAAAATATATATTGCACTCGTGGTAATTATAGTACCCCTAATTCAACCTTGTCCCGAAGTCCCGAGACCGAATCCCAACAACTTAGTCGGGCAGAGCCCTGACATAAGTTATGAGGCTCAGATCAATCGGAAAGGGTAGCGGTGATCGGGAGTTACAATACTTAAAACAGAGCATGGCTTTAAAGTATTATTGGTATAATACTAAAAGAAAAATAGAAGTTTGTAAAAGAGTGGAGAGGCTCTCGAGAATGAAATGAAATTGGCCAGTCTTCTGTCTATATTTATACTATCTCCAAAATTGTGGGAGACTTACACATAGCTTTATATTAAGACACGTACATATAAAAGTCATGTCCTTGAATTCGATTATTTTAGTATTTTTACTTTCATGATTATCTCAACCTACCCATACTTCAATCAACATTTCTATTATTATTATTATTATTTATTTCTTTCTACATATAACTTAACTAAAAGAAATTTTAGTTATTATTATTTTTTTATTCTTAAATTTCATATGAAACGTTTTGTTTATTATTATTATTTTATTATTATATATATTATAATTAATTTAACTGCTTTATTTATTTGGCGCGTATAACTTTTAAAATATGACTTTTTACAAAATAATGAATATGTTATTAGAACGAATATATTTTTGTCTACATTTGGGTCTAAGTTTTATTAAAAATAGAATAGGCTCAAAGTACAATGTATTTTTATAATTTAACTATTATACGGTTCCTGGGTCCGTCCAGGTACTTCATTTTTCTAGTAATCAACTTACCCGTAATCTACCCGTCTAATACTATAAGTTTTTTATAGACTTTTATTTTATTAGAAAGGGCACTCATATACAAGCCAATTATTTCAACCAACTATATAAAATAATGTTTAAAACTATTTGGGTTGAATATTTATATTAAAAATAAACTATTTACTAGTGGTTAATAAATTTAACCAAACCTATGGTAAAAATAGGGATGTTACATCTACCATTATACGTAGGATCCTGAATACAGTCAGTACAATGAAATTGTCAGCCCCTAAAGCGAGTACTGGTCCCATTGCCATGAACTGTACCAGGATCATCGTGCGCTACTGGCGATACTGGGGATAGGCCCAAACTGGGGACTAGCCCAAATAACTGGGGTCAAGCCCAAATAACTGGGGTCAAGCCCAAATAACTGGATACTTCTGTAGATACTCAATCATTTGTTAAGGATACCTAAACCTTCTGCAAAACTCAGATTCAAGTGAAAGGAGGATAAAGGATGCATGATCCTTATCCTTATATAAGATAATTAAAGAATGAAATAGTTTGAGGTTAGAATATTACCAAAATGAGGATCATCTGTCCTGTAAGGATCCTTCAAGGATACTTGTCAGGTAGGAATCATGGATCCTTATTACATGAAGTATTTCTTCAAGTGGATAGCATTCCAAGCTCTTGGTAGTAAATCACCTTCCATTGTTAGCAATCGATATGCCCCCATTCCTGCCTCAGCTTCGATCAAGTAAGGGCCTTCCCACTTTGGTGCCAACTTTCCATCAGCATGATTGGTGGTATTCTGAAATGCTTTCCTTAACACCATATCACCAACTTGGAATTTCCTGATCCTGACATTTTTGTTGTAAGCTCCAGCCATTCTTTGTTAATAACTGGCCATCCTTATCCTTGCCAAATCCCTGAGTTCTTCTATAGTATCCAAGTCTTGAACCAAGTTTTCAGCATTTTCTTCAGGATCACGAATGCTTGTTCTTGCAGTAGGAACCACCATCTCTGTAGGGATCACTGATTCTGCCTCAAATACCAAAGAAAATGGAGTTTGGCCAGTGGCATTCTTGGGAGTTGTCCTATCAGCCCATAGTACATAAGGCAGTTCTTCTGCCCATTTTCCTTTCTTGGATCCAAGCTTTTTCTTCAAATTGTTGATGATGATCTTGTTGGATGATTCTGCCTAGCCATTAGCTTGTGGGTGGACTGGTGTTGATGTTATCATCTTAATCCCCCAGCTGTCACAAAAGTTAGTAGTTCTATTCCCAATAAATTGGGATCCATTATCACAAACAATTTCAGAAGGGATACCAAATCTAGTAATAATGTTTCTTTTAATAAAGGATATAACTTCTTTTTCTCTGACTTGAGCAAAGGCTTCAGCCTCTATCCACTTGGAGAAGTAATCAGTCATAGCAAGCATGAATACTTTTCCACCAGGTGCCTTAGGGAGCTTACCAACTATATCCATTCCCCATCTCATAAATGGCCAAGAAGAGGATATAGGATGCAAAAGTTCTGCTGGTTGGTGAAGGATATTACTATGTCTCTGACAAGGATCACACTTCTTAGCATAATCCACAGCATCCTTCTTCATAGTAGGCCAATAGTATCCTGTCCTCAGGATCCTTGAGAATAATGCCCTTCCCCCAGTGTGGTTTCCACAATCTCCTTCATGGAAATCCTTTAGGACTTCTTGGATTTCAGGATCCTCAATGCATCTTAGATATGGTCCTGCAAGAGATCGTTTATACAACATATTATTCAATATTGTAAATTGAGATACCTTAATTTTGAAAGCCCTGGGGTTTTCTCCTGTAGGAATCTCTCCATGTTGGATATATCTCATTATTGGAAGGATCCATGATCCTGAATGGGATTGTGCATCATCAGTAGGGACAATAGCAGAATCTTCTCCTATCTCCATGGCTACATGATCCTCGATAGCAGGGGTTAGGATGTGGATAATAGGGATCTTGATATCCTCCGGGATCTTCAAGGATGATCCTAGATTGGCTAATGCATCAGCCTCTGCATTCTCTTCCCTTGGTACCTGTGTCAAACTAAAGGAAACAAAAGAGAGTGTCAATTCTTTGACTATCTCTAAATATTTGATTAGCTTTTCACCTTTAACAACATAGGATCCATTAAAGTGATTAGTGATTAATAATGAATCTACATGTACCTCAAGATACCTGATCCTCATATGCTTGGCAATTTGCAAACCAGCTATCAAGGCTTCATATTCAGCCTCATTATTAGTAGTTTGAATCTCACAAGCTATGGAGTGGGGTATTATGTCCCCCTGTGGCGATTTTAGTAGTATTCCAAGCCCTGTTCCTTTAACATTAGAAGCACCATCAGTGAAGAGTATCCAAGGATCCTTAGTTTCTTCCAGCTGTTGAACTTCTAACTCAGCTTCCTTTTACAAGTCACTACTAAAATCTGCCACAAAGTCAGCTAAGGCTTGGGATTTGATGGCAGTCCTTGGTTCATATCTTATATCATATGCACTAAGCTTCACTGCCCACTTAGCCATCCTTCCTGACATTTCAGGTTTCCTGAGAACATTCTTAATTGGAAAGTTAGTCTTAACAATAATGGCATGAGTCTCAAAATAATGTCTTAATTTAGTAGATGTCATAATTAATTCAAGGATAAACTTCTCTAAGTGTGAATACCTGGATTCAGCATCAAGTAAACTCTTACTTACATAATAAACAAGATGTTGTGTACCTTGGTGATCCTTAACAAGGACCACACTTACTGCTTTTGAGGATACTGCTAGGTATAAGGATAATATATCCCCCTTTTCTGGTTTCATCAAGGCGGGGGCTGAGGATAGGTAATCCTTAAGAGCTTTGAGGGCATTTTCATGCTTCTCAGTCCATTCAAATTTCTTGTTCTTCCTCAGGATATCATAGAATTCCTTGCACTTTTCTGAGGATTTGGATATGAACCTGTTCAAGGCTGCGATCCTGCCTGTCAATCTTTGCACATCCTTGGCGTTGGTAGGAGATTTGATATTCACAATAGCCTTAATCTGCTCTGGACTTGCTTCAATGCCCCTCTTTGTCACCATATAGCCTAAGAATTTACCTGCTTTAACACCAAAATGACACTTGGAAGGATTTAGTTTCATATTAAATTTATCAAGGATATTGAATAATTCCTCCAAGTCTTTAAGGTGATCCTCAGCTTTCTTGGACTTAACCACCATGTCATCTATATAGACTTCCATAGTGTGTCCAATTTGTTCCTTGAACATCATATTGACTAGCCTTTGATAAGTAGCACCTGCATTCCTTAGTCCAAATGGCATAGCAATATAACAATATATACCAGTTGGGGTCATAAAGGCTGTATCCTCTTGATCAGATGGTTCCATCTGAATTTGTTGAAATCCAGATGAAGCATCCATAAAAGTCAATAACTCATGACCCGCGGTAGCATCCACCATGGAGTCAATGTGGGGTAATGGGAAAGGATCCTTGGGACATGCCTTGTTTAAATCAGTAAAATCGACACATACCCTCCACTTTCCATTTTTCTTTTGAACAACAACCACATTGGCTAACCACCTTGGATACTTGACCTCTCTTATCATACCTGCCCGAAGTAGTTTATCTACCTCTTACTGGATAATAGCATTCCTTTCAGGTGCAAACTTCCTTCTTTTTTGATGTATAGGCTTGAATGACCTGTCAATGCCAAGTTTATGAGTAATTATATCTTTAGATATACCTGTCATATCCTCATGCTTCCTGGCAAAGGTAGTTTTCCTTCTTTTAAGGAAGGATACTAGATCCTGTTCAATGTCGCTAAGGATCCCTGATCCTATGAAGACCTTGGATTCAGGATCATGAGGATCCATAAGGATTTCTTTTACACCCTGCTCTCTTGCCTCCAAGACATCTCTTGAAGGATACTTTAATTGCTATTGCTCCCTTGGTCTTGAGGCTGGCTTCATTGATTATGTGTAACAATTTTTAGCTTCTTGTTGATCACTCTCAATTTTCACCACCCCCCATGGACTAGGAAGCTTTACGCATTGATGATATGTAGATGGGACTGCCTTCATGTCATGTATCCATGGCCTGCCAAGGATAACATTACAACATGATAAGCAATCTATAACACAAAATTTTTGATAAGAATGAAGTCCTTCAATATAGATGGGAAGTTTGATGTCCCCCAATGTGTTTTTGGTTTCTCCACTGAATCCCACAAGGACTGAGGATCTTGGGACAATATCAGACTCCGGGATATTCATCTTCTTGAGGACATCAAGCTGAATGATGTTCACAGAGCTTCCTCTATCGATAAGGATCCTGCGAACAAAGTGATTAGAAATAAATAAGGTAATAACAAGACCATCATGATGAGGATCCTGGACATCAACACGATCATCCTTATAAAAGTTTATGACTTTATCCTGGGTGACAATGGAGGTCCGGATGGGTCTGTCTCCATTATCCATCTTGGTTTCCTTAGCATGTCTTTTGGCTGCTGAAAAGGAGGTACCACAAATGTCTGATCCACCAGATATGAAGTTTATAACTTGTGCGTCTGCTGGAGGAGCAGGAGCCTTTTCCGGGATCCTTTCAGGATCCTGGATCCTTGACTTCTTTCGTCCCAAAAGCTCCTTCAAATGCCCCTTGCTTAACAAGTAACCAATTTCCTTTCTAAGTGCAATACACTCTTCAATGAGATGCCCAAAATCCTCATGATATGCACACCTCTTGGACTTATCCTTTGTAGCAGCTGGTTTATCACTTTTTCTCAGTCACCTAGCTTTCTCACCTAGGTTCTGCATTACAAGAATTAGTTCATTGTTATCAACAGAAAAACAGTATTCAGAAATGGGAGGATAATCCTCATCATCCTCTTCCTGTTCCACTGCATGCACATTCTGGTTACCAGATTTGTTGTAGGACTTGAACTTGTTATTCTTAAAGTAGGATCCTTGCTTTTCCTGTTTTGAGGATCCTGTCAGTCTCTCCTGTATCCTTTTGTCATCCTCTAGACGGATGAACCTAAGGGCCCTGGTTCTTACTTCATCAAGATTCCTGCATGGGGTCATGACAAGATCATCATAGAATAAGGAATCCCTAAGCAATCCCATTTTAAAAGCTTCTACAGCCATAGCTATATCTAGGTTAGGGATATCTAAGGATTCTTTACTAAACTTAGTGATGTAATCTCTAAGTGATTCATTTTGACCTTGTGTTACTCTATAAAGATCACTAGTTAAACGTTCAAATTTTCTACTACAAGAAAATTGACTATTAAACAGATTAACTAGATTAGCAAATGAAGTAATAGAGTAAGGGGGAAGACTTAGCAGCCATTTAAGAGCAGATCCTGTGAGTGTGGATCCAAATCCCTTGCATAGACATGCTTCTTTTAACCTCTCAGGAATTGGATTGATCTCTATCCTCTCCCTGTATTGAGCTACATGCTCCTCTGGATCCGTTGAACCATCATACAGTTTCATGGATGGTATCTGGAATCTTTTGGGTATCTCAGCATCACATAAGGGTGGTGCAAAACGAGATATCCTATGGCTACCGTCTGCAATCTCGGGAATGGGCTTGACCACTCCTGGAACACTGGATATCATATCCTTAAGCTTCTGTAATTCCCTAGCCAAAGCTTGATTGATACCTGTATCCTGCATGGAGCCATGGTTAGTGTTGTAAGAATTATTGAAAGTGTTACCTCCCAGAGGATTCACGTTTAGAATTCCAGATGTGAATCCATATTGACGGGACTCCGGTATGATCGAATGACCAGATGAAGCAAAGGTCTGCATTGGTATGAAGTCTCCTTGATGAACATCCGAACTTAGAGGCTGCATACTTCTTAAGAATCCTTGATCCTGAAAGATGTTGGATCCTTGAACCTGAGAGGATCCTTGAACCTGAAAGGATCCTGGAGCCATAAAGGATCCTTGGACCAGGGAGGATCCTTCGACCTGAGAGGATCCTTGGACCTGGGAGGATCCTTGGACCTGAGAGGATCCTTGGACCTGGGAGGATCCTTGGACCTGGTGCATTCCCACATATCCTCCTGAGCTGACGTAGGATCCCTGATGCTGAGAATAGGATCCTAGAGGCTGGAAGTGAGAGCCAAATGCCTGACTCATAGTTGCTGTTCCATAACGCCTTTCTGGTGGACCACTTTGATACTGGATGCCCGGAACTGCTGATTGTAGGGTAGTTACAACTGGAGTGTCAAAATTCAATGACCTTGGCATCAGAGGAGAGTGATCCTCCACTGATTTCTTCTATTTCTTGATATCACCAATCTCTTGGAGGATCCGTTCATTGGTTTTGTCCTGCTCTTGCATGCGATCTCTCATCTGCAAAATCAGAGTAAAAAGATCATTAGTAGTAGGATTAGAGGAAACAGAAGAAGTTGGTGGTTTTGGAAAAATGGGGGTTTGTCTCTTCGTAGCATTTTTAGCATTCTTCTGGGATCCAGAAGGTGGTGGAGGCAAAGGAGGAACGCCCTGTGAAGAACTCATTGGCGGCATAGAACTTGATGTGTTTTTCGTTGAAGAAGCCATCTGCTTGGTTGTAATGGACCAAAAGGATCACAAGAACAATAATTTCTCAAGAACGAAGCACCAATTGCCCCACGGTGGGCGCCAAACTGTTTTGGTCAAAAACTAAGCAAGGATAATGCAACCAAATCTTTTGTTGTGGGGTGTGATACTTGAATCAATGAACAATATGAAGGATCACTCAGAAATGTAATAAACAAGTGACACAATGATTTATACGAGGAAAAAGCCCTTGATCAAGAGTTGATCTCCGGCATAAAAAACCTCGGGTGATGGAAACTACCGATCACCAACTCAGATTAAACAGAAAATGTATTACAACTTTGGATGATAGCGAGCTAGTTACAAGGATCACTAGAGTGTAATGTGCAAAAAAGTGTGTAATCGCCAAGCAAACTGTCAAGAGCTGATGAGAGCAGTTACGAGTGTGTGTGTTTAGCCAAAAATAGCCAAGTGTTCTAATTTAGCTCGCTATCCCCTTATAAATTTGGAAAATATCTAAGTTAACAAACTATCCGCATTTCATGCAAGTCTCCCACGAACTCCATAACGTCCATATTAGTCAAGCACGTGCGGAATGAAAAGGGAATATGCTCCAGGAATATCGCCAAGACCAAGTCCAAGCACGTACTCCTACAAAACAACATCATATTCAAAGCAGACAATTGTTAGTATAAGGATCCTTATGATGATCCTGGATCCTGATCCTACAATATTCTCTAAGGATCACTAATTCAAACAGAATCAAGGATCCCTAAGCCCGACAATAATTGAGGATCACTGATCTTTGGAAAATCCTCCCCTAACAATTGCCCCCAAAATATAAGGAGTAAAGTGTAAATAAAAGAGTTATATTTACTCGTTCTTATCCGTAACAAACCAACGGATATATAGCCGTTATTTTCTGACTAGCCGTTGCCATCCTGACGTCACTGAAGTGACTATCCTGCAAGATCATGATTATAAATTGAAATTAGAGATAAGGGTTAGGAAGCATTTAAATTCGTGCGTTTCATCCTTTAAATCCTCATTCGAAGATCTGATCAGGTACTTCTCTTTCCTTTCTCTCTTCATATTCTCCTTCTGTTTCTTCTCCTTCACCACCATCATGACCAAGATGATGCTAAGATCCTCACCGGCTAAGGATCGCAAAAAGGACAGTCCCTTGAAGAGCCAAAACATCATCGAAGACTCTGCAAAGGAACGATGTTGCTTTACTGATCCACAGATAGATAGGATTCACCATTGTTTTCCGGCAAACACCGTTTTCAAAACTTTTGATCCCACCGTCCTGAGCGACTTTGTTTCTGAAACCTGGGTAGCTTTTTCGGTCACCCCATTTACGATAGGATACTCGTATCCCTTTCCTGATTTCACCCAATCCTTCTTCTCTCTCACCGGCATCTCCTACATCCAAGCAATGCCAATGATCTGGAGGGTCTTGTATACCCTTGAAAGAATCATTGAGCGCGAAGGAATTAATCTGGGAATGTCGGAGTTAGCAGAAATGTACGACCTTGTGAGCCATGTACCCATCTATATCTATTCAAACACAAACCCGGTGAAGAACACCCCATCTTCAAAGCCACTAAAAATGACACCAACTGGAAAAGGCGATTCTTCTTTGTCAGAAGGGATTCTATCCCTGATGGAAAGGATCTGCCTAGAAAATGGACCACCCATGGTAGGATAGAGGATCCTGAGAAGGATCACCGGATAACCTTGTTTCTGTTGAGGATCATTAACGTCCTTTTGTCTCTATTTTGCAGCTATTACTGTTGCACACCTTATTACAACACCTGCAACGAAGGAAAGGCTTGCTGCTTTCCGGAGGCTTGATCCTGCAATAAGAACATTTCAAGCAAATACCCAGGATTCTCAGGAAGTATCCTCAGGCTCTGTTACGATGTCAAGTAAGTATCCCATTTTGTGCATAACTAAATGTTTAAATTAGAATGAAATAAGGATACTTATCTGTTTTGGATGTGTAGGTGCCGGAAAATCATCGAAGTCTGCTACTCGTTTCAGTGTCACCGATCTCACCACTGTTGGACCCAGATCTGGGAGGAAGAAGGCTGCTGCTAGCCCAAGTACTGCCATCCCCAGGCCTACCACCTCTAAGGGAAAGAAGAGGAAAACCTCTGAGGCTGACAATCTAGAAGGCTTGTCTCTAATCCACCACCAGTTCCCTGAGTACTTTGCTGATGTAAGGATCACTGACTTAGCTTAGTTATCCTGCCCGCTTAAGGATCATGTGATCCTAAACTTTACATTGTCTTTTTGCAGAAATTTGCTGAAATCGAGGACTACGTAGGTAGTGTTGAAGAGGTTGAGCAAAAATGTGTGGACCTCCAAAAGATCATGCTGGCCAAGGATAAGAAGATTGCCTCCCTTGAAAACGATGTCAATCTGGTGAAGAGGGAACTTGTCCTGGCTCATATCAATGCTGACCAAGAGAAGGCTGGAATCACAAATGATGCCAAAGTCTCTGCTGCCATTGCTATGTACAAAACCAAGTTGCAGATGGCCCAAGAAGCTCAGGATCCTGACTTTGACAAGAGCAACTGGGACATAGAGGGCTGGATGGCTAGGTTGGATGATCTGGATGACGAAGAAGAGGCTGATGAAGTCCTAGCAATTGAGGTTGGTAGCAGTGGGGCTAAGGATCAGGCTGGTGATGGTGATGCTGGTGGTGATGCAGCCAAGGTGTAAGCTGCAGGAATGGGCGATGATGGATATTTCTAGACGTGGCCGGAGCCCATTTTTTTTAGGACTTGGTAGTTTTTTGGTTATGATGTTTTGAAACAATGATGGGTTGTATTTGAACAATAGTTTCTAGGGTTATAGATCATGGATCCTTAGACAATAGGTAGGATAACGGGTGGTGGATGGATCCTCTGTTTGGGGGATGAAGCCACTTATTATCCTGCCATGTTTTATTTCCTGCACTCTTAAGACCCGTTAACAATGGACACCCTTTGCCAACCCATGTGGACGGGCCACGTTTTGCTGGTAGAAACGTGGGTTGGCAATTTTGACAACCTTGAAGGGTTTAATGCTTTGTGAATAAAATAACTTTAACTTTTTGGCTATTTCCTGTGTTGTTATCCTTGTGAATACTTTACTTTTCAATTGCTGGAGGAGCAGGAGCCCGTTCTGGAGTTTTTTCAGGATCCTGGATCCTTGACTTTTTTCTTCCAAATAGCTCCTTCAAATGTCCTTTGCTTAACAAGTAACCAATCTCTTTCCTGAGTGCCATGCATTCATCAGTGAGATGACCGAAATCTTCATGATAGGCACACCATTTGGATTTATCCTTTGTAGCAGCTGGCTTATCATTCTTTCTGGGCCATCTAGCTTTTTCACCTAAATTCTGCATGGCAAGGATTAATTCATTGTTATCAACAGCAAAACAATATTCGGAAATGGGTGGATAATCTTCATCATCCTCTTCTTGCTCCACGGCATGCACATTTTGATTATCAGACTTGTTGTACGATTTGGATTTGTTGTTCCTGAAGTAGGATCCTTGCTTTTCCTGCTTTAAGGATCCTGACAATCTCTCTTGGATCCTTTTATCAACCTCTAAACGGATGAATCTAAGGGCCCTGGTTCTTACTTCATCAAGATTCCTGCAAGGGGTCATGACAAGATCATCATAGAATTGTGAATCCTTAAGTAAACCCATTTTGAAAGCTTCTACAGCTGTAGCAGTATCCAAATTAGGAATCTCTAAGGATTCTCTATTGAATTTGGTTATGTAATCTCTAAGTGATTCATTTTGACCTTGTGTTACCCTATATAGATCACTAGTTAATCGTTCAAATCTCCTACTACATGAAAATTGGCTATTAAACAAATTAACTAGATTAGCAAATGAAGTAATAGAGTAAGGGGGAAGACTTAGCAGCCATTTAAGAACTGATCCTATCAGTGTGGATCCGAAACCCTTTCATAGACATGCTTCTTTCAACCTTTCAGGAATGTGATTGATCTCCATTCTCTCCTTGTATTGAGCTTATGCTCTTCTGGATCAGTTGTGCCATCGTAGAGCTTCATGTTTGGTGTTTGGAACCTCTTTGGTATCTTCGCATCACAAATGGGTGGTGCAAAATGAGATATCCAGTGACTCCCGTCCAGAATCTCAGGAATGGGTTTAACCACTCCTGGGACACTGGTTATCATATCCTTGAGTTTTTGCAATTCCCTAGCCATAGCTTGGTTGATTCCTGTTTCCTGCACAAAGCCATGGTTAGTATTATGAGAAGTATTTAAAGTGTTACCTCCTGATGGATTCAAGATTGGGATTCCTGATGTGAATCCACATTGATGTGACTCTGGCATGATTGAGGGACCAGATGAAGCAATAGTTTGCATAGGTATGAAGTCTCCCAAGTGAATCTCTGAACTTCTGGGTTGTATACTCCTTAAGGATCCTTGTTCCTCAAAGATGTTGGATCCGGTATGCATCAGAGCCGAAGGTCTTGAAGGATACTCCATGGATCCAAGAACCTAAGATGAAGATCCTTGAACTTGAGATGAGGATCCTTGAGCCTGAGATGAGGATCCTTGATACTGAGAGTAGGATCCTTGAACTGACTGCGTCCCCATATATCCTCCTGAATTAGAAAAGAATCCTTGATGCCGGAAAGAGGATCCTTGAGGCTGAAGAGAGGATCCTGAAGGCTGGAAGTAGGATCCTTGAGCCTGTGTCATGGCCGATGATCCATAGTGCATACTTGATGATCCACCCTGGTGTTGGACGCATGATGCTGTGGAATGCTGGGTAGTTATGACTGGAGTATCGAAATTCAGTGATCTAGGCATCAATGGAGAGTGATCCTCCGCTGATCTCTTCAATTTCTTGATTTCATCGACCTCCCGAAGGATCCTGTCATTAGTTTTATCCTGCTGTTGCATGTAATCCTTCATCTGCAAAATCAAAGAATAAAGATCATTGTTAGTAGGACTAGAAGAAACAGCAGTAGTTGCTTTTGTAAAAACGGGTGTTGGTTTCTTCGCAGCATTCTAAGCATTCTTCTGGGATCCAGAAGGGACAGGAGGCAAAGGTGGAATGCCCTGTGAAGAAGTGATCGTCGGCATGGAGCTTGAAGTGTTCTTCGCATGAGAAGCCATGTGGTTGAAGGTAATGAACAGAAATGCATGAAATGAACAAAAATTTTCAAGAATGAAGCACCGATTGCCCCACGGTGGGTGCCAAACTGTTTTGGTCAAATATCACACAAGGATAATGCAACCAAATCTAGGTATGATGCTTAGTTAAATGATCAAATGTATAAACAACAAATGTATGAAATGAGGGGTGAACACAAGGATTTATACGAGGAAAAAGCCCTTGATCAATGAATGATCTCCGGCATAAAAAACCTTGGGTGATGGAAACTGCCGATCACCAACTATATTAAACCAAGAAAGACTACAAATTGGGATGATAACAAGCTTGGTACAAGGATCACTAGTGTGCAAGAGTGTGTAATCACAGAGAGTTCTTGAGAGTTCGAGTGTAGTGCAGTTGTGTTGCTAATAATTATTATGTCTAAATCAAGCTTGTATCCCCATTAAAAATAGAAATTATCTAGCCTAACTAACTATCCGCAAATGATGCAAGTCCCCCACGATCACCATAACGGTTGAAGAGTCCATGCCCGTGCAGAATCACCAAGCATATTCCCCTAGAATCTCGGTTGGACCAAGTCCTATTCGAATACACCTGCAAAACAAGTTCAAAAATGATGGACACAATTGTTAGTGTTAGGATAATAATGAGGATCCTGGATCCTTATTCTTGCAGCGTCTTCTGAGGATCCTTAATTCAAACTAAACTGAGGATCCGTGATCCAAGCTACATTTGAGGATCCGTGATCCATAAGCTGTGAAATTCTATCCCTAACAATTTCCCCCAAACATGGCTGATTAATATCTAATTAGATAGTCATGTTTCAACTTAATTCGGACTAGCCGTTACTTATGGATATAGCCGTTGTGATGTTGATGTCAGCGACAGTCACCTTCCTGCAACAACAATCATTATAAATAGGGTAAGAGATAAGGATCAAATCCTACATTTATACTCGAGACCCTCTTCTTTAAATCCATATTCGAAGATCTTAGCAGGTATCTCTTTCTCCCTTATCTCTAATTTCTTATCCCTGATCCTCTGCTCTTCAAAATCAATGGCGAAGATGAACCTTCGTTCCTCACCTGCCAAAAATCCTTATCACAATAGCCCATTGAAGAGTCAGGGTATTACCAAAAACCCTTCAATGGTGCTCTGTCGATTCACTGATCCTGAAGTTGATCAGTTCCGATCATGCTTCCCTGATGGCACCATCTTCAGGCCTTTCGATTCTTCTACCAAAAGTGATTGCATATCAGATACATGGATCACCTTTCCTGCTGCTCCCTTCCAGATAGGGTTAACCTATCCCTTCCCTAATTTTACACAAAGCTTCTTCACACTTACCGGCCTGTGCAACATCCAAGCCATGCCGATGGTGTGGAGGGTTTTATTCACACTTGAGCACATAATAGAACAGGAAGGCATAGATATAGGGATGTCTGAACTGAGCCAACTGTACAACCTTGTGAGCCATGGATCCTATCGATACCTTTTCAAGTCCAAACCCCAGAAGCCTCTTCCAATCTTGAAAACCACCAAGAATGACACAAACTGGAGGAATCAATTTTTCTTCGTGAGGAGGGATTCCATCCCAGATGGGAACCAACTTCCTAAAAAGTGGAACACAGACGGTAGGATATAGGATCCTTAGATCAGGGCAACCGGTAAGAATTTTTTCTTTTGCTTGTTGAGGATAATTGATCCTTCTTTTTTGTCTATGCAGCCATCAGCCTGTCTTACATTCAAGAATCACCTGTTACTCCGGCAAGAGTCGAAGCTTTCTGGAAATTAGATCATGTAATCAGAACATTTCCACCCAAGTTAAAGGTTCCAAAAGAAAGATCATCTACCTCCTACACCATGTCAAGTAAGTATTCACATTTGTGTATATATAAATGTTAAATAAAATTAGAATATGAATACTTATCTGCATATTATGCTTGTAGGTGCTGGCAAGTCTTCCAAATCTGCTTCCAGGTTCAACGTGGGTGACCTCCAGGAGTATGCATCCTCAATGTCCATAAAAAAAGAACTGGCTGCAAGCCCAAGCATCCCGGAGCCTAAGGGCATGAGCACTAGGGCAAGGGTGCCAAGAAGAGAAAGACTGCTGAACCCGCTGATGGCCTGCCTCTGATGGAACGTCAGGTTCAAGAATATGTCTCCGAGGTAAGGATTTCATATCCTAAAACTTGCATTTTCTTGAGGATATAGGATCCTTAACACTAAAATCTTTGATTGTAGAAATTCGCCGAAGTCCAGATCCTCATAGACCAGCATGTAGTCGAGGGTGAGTAGAAATGCCTTGATCTTCAAGCCATTGCAGTTGCCAAAGATAAGAAGATCTCTCAGCTAGAGAATGAAAACAAAATGCTGCAAAAGGAGCTGATGGTTGTAGAGATGAAGGCCCAAAAGGACAGAATGGATATCATGGATGGGGCCAAACTCTCTGCGACTATAGCCATGCTGAAGATGAAGCTGCAGATGGCCAAGGAGGCTGAGGATCTGCCTTTGACCGGTCCGCCTGGGACTTAGAGGCTTGGAAAGAAAGGCTGGCTGAGCTCGATGATGAGGATGAACCAGAAGAGGCAGCATCTCTTGAATCCGGGGGCAGCGGATTGAAGGATCCTGAGGAGGCAGCAGGTGGTGATGGCAAAGATGATGGTGAAAAGATGGTGGAGGCAGCGAAGGTGTAGGCTACACCAATGGGCGATGATGGACATTTCTAGACGCGGCCGGAGCCCATTTTTTATGGTTTTTATTTGATGGTGTTTTAATTTCAAACAATTATGGTCTGTAACTGAATAGTAGTTTTTAGGGTTAAGGATCACGGATCCTTTGGACAACATGGGGGTAGCAAAGGTGGATGGGTCCTTCTGTTTGTGGAGGATGAAGCCTTTGATGCCCCTCATCTTTTGATTTCCTGAACTCAATGAACCTTATGAATATGGACACCCTTTGCCTACCCAAACGGACGGCCCACGTATTGTTGGTAGATGTTTGGGTAGGCAATTTTGACAACCTTTAAAGGGTTTAACTATGATAAATAAATAAAACTTTTAACTTTCGGCTATCTTGGTGTTGTTTATTTTGTGTATATTTACTTATCAATTGTTATTGCATAGTTTCAGAATTTACAAGTATAAAAATTAGTTTATGTGAAAGAATTTAGGATGTGATCAAGGATTAAATATCCTTTAATCAAAAAGTTTGAAAAATGAAATGATTTAGGATCATATATTTTGTTGTCAAAGAATATGGGTATGATTGATAAACTAAGAATGAAGTTAGAGTAAATAAGGATAATACCAGATAATCCAAGTTAGGATCCTATATCCTTAACACATACAATTGTGACAATCAAAAGATAAAACCTGGTCTAAAGTTAGGATCCTGGATCCTTAACTATTCAGCTCTGGAAACCTGAAATAAGATATAACTTGGGACTAAGCCAATTGTAAAAGAAGACGTTAGTATCTGGGGACAAGCCCAACAATCTGGGGACAAGCCCAAAAAACTGGGGACAATCCCAAAAACTGGGGACAAGCCCAAAAACTGGGGACAAGCCCAAAGGATCTTGTGTAAACTGGGGTATGGCCCATATTGGCGACTATCCAAACGTAGTGACATGAAAATTCCAAAACCTTAGCTAACGTGAAAACGTTAGAAACCTTAGGAACGGATGTATGGTACGTCTACCATTATACTTAGGATCCAAAATACAGCCAGTACGATGAAATTGCCAGCCCCTATAGCGGGTACTGGTCCCATTGCCTTTAACTGCACTAGGATAATCGTGCGCAACTGGCGAAAGTTTAAGAACCTGATTCGTAGGAGGTAATAGATACCTTAAACTGGGGACAAGCCCAAAAAATGGGGATAAACCCAAAGACTTAGGAGATTTCAGTGGATACTTAATCCTTTGTTAAAAATGTGACAACTTCTGCAAAACTCAGAATTTAGTGAAAAAGGATAAAGGATCCTAGACCCTTCACCTTGTAATCAAGTAAATTAAAAGGATTAAATAAATAAAAAGAATCAAACCATTACCATGATGAGGATCATAAATCCTCTAAGGATCCTTAATGTGCGTCAAATATGAGAATGACCAAGGATCCTGGATCCTTCCTACATGAAGTGTCTCTTTAAATGGATAGCATTCCAAGCTCTAGGTAATAGATCACCCTCCATTGTTAGTAAACGATATGCCCCCTTTCATGCCTCAGCTTCAATCAGATAGGGGCCTTCCCACTTTGGTGCCAACTTGCCATCAGCAGGATTTGTAGTATTCTGGAATGCTTTTCTCAACACCATATCACCAACTTGGAATTTCCTGATCCTGACATTCTTGTTATATGCTCCAGCCATCCTTTGTTGATAGCTAGCCAATCTTATCCTTGCTAAATCCCTGAGTTCTTCTATGGAATCCAAATCTTGAACCAAGTTTCCAGCATTCCCTTCAGGATCACGGATGCTTGTTCTTGCAGTAGGGACTACCATCTCTGTAGGGATCACCGATTCAGCTCCAAATACTAAAGAAAATGGAGTCTGGCCAGTAGCATTCTTAGGAGTTGTTCTATCAGCCCATAACACATAAGGTAGCTCTTCTGCCCATTTACCTTTCTTGGATCCAAGCTTCTTCTTCAAGTTGTTGATGATAATCTTGTTAGATGATTCTGCAGCGAGAGTGACGTGATCCAAATGTTGTCATTCGATTATAACTTTCGCCATAAGGTAGCTCTTCTGCAATCGTCGCTAAGCAAATGGCGAAAGTTATCCCGCAAATCTTCAGTGAGATTAACGAGAACGCCAGCAAGTCCTCTGAGGAATCAAGGACTGACTCGCCTAAGGGTACTTTCAGCTTTAAGCAGTTTAAGGCCTGTGGCCCAAAAGACTTCACGGGCGAAGACAGACCAAGCGCGATGTTTCAATTGTTCGAATCAATCGAAGTCACGCTACGTCAGAGCGGAGTCCCGAACACCTATGAACTGTAAATGCAGCCGGCTTCTTCCAGTCCAGGGCTCTGGAGTGGTGGACAGCCGAAAGAAACAAACATGGGAATGATGCAGCCTTTGGGCTCACTTGGGATGAGTTGAAAGAACTCAAGATGAAGGAATTCTGCCCACCCCACGAGCTCTAGAAGCTGGAGAATGAGTTCTGGCACATCAAGCAGGATAGTGGAGATAACGCCGGTCTAACTGCCCGTTTCAAACAGCTGAGTATCATTTGTCCAAGCCAGGTGGCAACACCTGAAATGACGATCAATAAGTATATCCGTGCTTTACCGGACTATGTTACTGACTTCGTGCAAGCCGCGAAGACAACAATTGAAGAAACCTACCTACTCGCTGCTGAGATTAATGACAAGCGAGTTCTTGCTGGGTACTTCAAGAACACTCCAAAGAGCCTTCATCAAGCTACCGTCGCTCCCACTGCTGAAACCGCCGCACCGCAAGCTTTTAAGTCCTCCCGCCGCAAGAGAAAGAACAACAACAACAGTAGCAAGAATTGCGCTGTCACAGCTGCCGCTCCACTCCAAGCTATACATGCCCAACCGCAACCTCAAAACCGCCAAGTAGCGGCACCGATGACTAATGCACCGCTGGCCAAGCGTGCATATACTGGTCCTCACCCGGCTTGCCCTACCTGTACCTATCATCTTCCCATGGGGATTGCTTGCAGATTTTGTGTGCACTGCAACATGTATGGCCACTTTACTGCCAATTGCCTTACTAGCCCACGCCAAGCTCCAACTCAAGGTCAAGCCAGCAGCTCCTGCACCCGCTGTCCACGCTAGAGCTTGCTTTGCATGTGGTGATCCCAACCACTTTGCAAACATGTGCCCCAACAGTGTGGTGAAGCAAGAGCCACAGCAGCAGCCGCAACAACATCAACAGTAGCAGCAGCCAGTAGCCCGCAGACGTGCCTTCAACATCAACGCCCACCAGGTTCAAGCAGACAACAATGCGGTTAATGGTACGTTCATCGTAAATGGTATATATGCTTCGTGTTTATTTGATACTGGAGCCGATAACTGTTTTGTGTCGCTAGAATTCGAAAAGCTCCTTAATCGTAAGCGCGCCTATCTCCCCTTGATATTCGATGTTGAAGTTGCCACTGGATGAACCGTTACCGTTCATTCCGTCCTGCGTGATTGTACGCTTGAACTCAACAATCACGTCTTCCCTATCGATCTTATCCCGATGCAGCTTGGTAGTTTTGATATCATAGTAGGCATGGATTTTCTTTGAGAAAATAGTGCTGAAGTTGTTTGCTTTGATAAAATGATTCGTTTCTCGCTCGCTAATGGTGATCAACTTTGTGTTTATGGTGAAGTCGCATCGAAGAATCTCAAACTCATGTCGTGTATCCAAACAAGGAAGTATCTCCGCAAGGAATACAAAGCTTTCTTGGCACACATCGTAGTAGCGGAGGAAAAGGAAAAGAAGGCAATGGATAAGGTTCCTGTGGTTCGTGATTTTCCTAAAGTCTTTCCTGATGATTTACCTGGTTTACCCACAAGCCGTGATATTGATTTCCATATCGACCTCATTCCTGGAGCCAATCCTGTTGCTAAATCTCCTTATCGCCTCGCTCCGTCCGAAATGCGCGAACTCTCGAGTCAACTCCAGGAATTACTTGACAAAGGCTTCATTCGCCCTAGCAACTCTCCTTGGGGCGCACCAGTTCTCTTCGTCAAAAAGAAGGACGGGTCGTTTCGGATGTGCATCGACTATAGGGAGTTGAATAAGCTGACTATCAAGAATCCCTATCCCATGCCCTGAATCGATGATTTCTTTGACCAATTACAAGGTGCTACTTGTTTCTCAAAGATCGACTTACGCTCAGGCTATCACCAGTGTAACAGCCGCTTTTCCGTCTTTATAAAATAACTTACAAAGGTAATTTAAAGACTTCAAAATGACAACTTTAATACATAATTTTACAAAATTTGGGCATGACCCGTCCGTAAAACGAGTATACCCCTGTTTTAGTCCACAATCAAGACGATATCATTCTACAAGATACTACTTAAAACCAAAACATCAAATACTAAAAGGTGTGTTTACCAACAAATTGTACAAAAGAATTTTGACCCAAAACATTAACATAAGCTAGCAGAAGCGCTTGGTAAGACATATTTTGATCACGTGCTCGCTCCAATTCGCCGAGTCGCCTAAATTGATGATTTACCTACATTTAACAACAACTTTAAAAAGTTAGGCATCATACTTATTTCACTTATTACACCAACCTTTTATTTTTAATTATTTTCATTCCTTTATATACATTCATTACTCATACGCATTCGGTCACCCAATTAAATGGGTATGGCATATACTCTCGTAATGAGATTCAAGCATACCTCTTACGACCCGGTATCATCGGGTTAATAGCTTACAACATAAACATTTCGTTCCATCCGTATAACGGATCGAACTTCATACATCCCTTATTGCATTCATGACCACCCGTTCTAAACGGATGGTACCATATTCTTACTCGACCTGGTTCGACTCGAACCGGTCAACTTGCATAACTTAATGTAACCTTCATTAGCATAACCAAATCCGCAAGGGATTTGTTATCTTCTTACTAATCACTATAATCATTGTAACAAGGGTTGTTTTCCATAATATAAACAAATTTAAATAAGGTTTTGTATGCAACGGAACATACAACTCAACACTGAAATTTAATTAGCAAACCATCATTCGTAAATCTACATGAAAGGAGAATTAAGTTCATATGAACTTACCGCGATCTTGAGATGCTTGTGCCTTCGAGTGACTTGCGCCTTCTTCCTTCTTCGCGCCTATAAGTCATAATCTCATACTTTAGCTTTCATAAACATTACTTACACAATACTTTTAGTACGTTGTAGCGTCTACTAATCACATACATAATTATCATAAAGAAATTGCATCTTCCTAACAAGTATTCATGTAAAAACCATAACTAAGCTCACTTAGGCATTTCATCGAACACATTGTGTGCGTATTACTAATTTAGCACAATGTACAAGCATCTTAAACACAATTTCCAACTTGGAAATTTATCATCCTAAACATGAATACCTAGTTCTTAATCAATTATTCATAACAATTTCATCAATCAACAATCAAATTAACATGTAGAACTTCACAATTTTTAACCTTCACTTGACATGCAAGTGGGTTTTTGCCCTAATCATACTCACATTCGAAATTTAGCATCTATTGATGTCTAAACATTCATAGCAACCATAAATCATACTAGATTTTGTATTACATTCACGAATTACACTATACCCACATAACCAAACATCATCAAATAAGGAAATTTCACTTACTTGAGATCAAGAACACTTAGATGATCAGGATTCTTAGTTCATGCATTCGATTCTTCAACAATTTGGCTTTCAATTGATGGGATTTTGTGATTTAGGGTTTTTGAGAGGGAAGGAGTTCTCCCCCTGGACCTCACGATCGCACACACACACACCAGACTAATCTGGTTTTATTTTTTTTGTCATGTTTTAATTCCATATTTACATATCTAGTCCTTCATATTTTAATCCCCATTCATTCTTTCTCATTTCTAATTACTAACTTGGTAACTTAATGCATATATGGGGTTTTTTATTTGTTAAATGTTATAAATCTTAATAATGGTCAAATTTCATATTTACCCTTTCTTTTCGTCAAAGTTTTGCGATGAAGCATTAAAGCACGTCACATACGAAATTTGGGGTGTTACAACCAGTTACGAATCCAGGAGGAAGATATACCGAAAACCGCTTTCCGAACCCGTTATGGCCATTATGAATTCATCGTAATGCCCTTTGGTTTAACCAACACACCCGCGGTTTTCATGGATTTGATGAACCGCGTGTGTAAACCGTTTCTTGACCGCTTTATAATCGTATTCATCGATGACATCCTTATCTATTCGAAGTTGAAAACCGAACAAGCGCAGCATCTACGTTTGGTTCTCGAATTACTCCAAGGGAATCGACTCTATGCTAAGTTCTCCAAGAGTGAATTTTGGTTAGAGGATGTTCAATTCCTCGATCACATCGTCAATAGTCAAGGTATACACCTCGACCCCGCGAAGATCGAAGCTGTTAAGAGCTGGGTTACTCCAAAATCACCATACGATGTTCGTTCATTCCTTGGATTGGCGGGCTATTACCATCGATTCATCGCTGACTTTTCGAAAATCGATGTTCCTGCTTACTTCTTTGACACATAAAGATAAGCCTTTGTTTGGGGAACTTAACAAGAGACTACCTTTCAGACTCTAAAGCATATGCTCTACAATGCTCCTGTTCTCGCTCTACCCAACGGAAACGATGACTTCGTAGTCTATTGTGATGCCTCGAACCTTGGTCTCGGTTGTGTGCACATGCAATGGGACAAGGTTATCGCTTACGCCTCTCGATAGCTCAAGATCCACTAGAAGAACTATACGACCCACGACCTCGAGCTAGGCGCAGTTATTTTTACGTTGAAGATTTGGCAACACTACCTTTACGGTACCAAGTGTACAATCTTCACCGACCATAAGAGCCTACAACACATCCTCAATCAAAAGGAACTGAATATGCGCCAACGGTGATGGGTTGAACTTCTTAACGATTACGACTGTGAGATTCGTTATCAACTTGGCAAAGAAATGTGTGGCTGATGCTCTAAGCAGACGAAGCTATTTACATAGCGTTCGTAATACTCACGTACAACATGACCTTGAAGCTTTGATCCGTGACGCTCAGCATGCTGTTTTGTTGAAGATACCATGTGAGAGGAAATGAAAGAATGTGGTGCTGAATCGCACTTCGTTACCAAATCGAACGGTATCTATTACTATCTAGATCGCATCTGGATTCCAAGTCGCAATAACCTTCGAGATATATTGTTGACTGAAGCACACAAGTCTTACTAAATCTGCTCATTTTCTGCCGATACGAGAAGACTTCAAGGTAGAACGATTACCACGGATCTACACCGACGACATCTCGTGATATCATCTCTGACCGCGATGGTCGGTTTACCTCGTGTCTTTGGAAACATTTCAATATGCTCTCGGTACTACTCTAAATCTAAGTATCGCTTTCCATCCCCAAACCGACGGTCAGACTGAAAGAACGATTCGTACCCTTGAAGACATGCTTCGCTCGTGTGTTATAGATTTCGGTGGTAATTGGGGACGCGCACTTACCTTTGGTCGAATTCTCATACAATAACAGTTATCATTCTAGCATTCAAATGGCACCATTCGAGGCACTATATGGAAGAAAATTTCGATCGCCTATTGTGTGGCATGAGATCAGAGATGCGCAAATAACCGGTCCTGAGCTGCTGCAAGAAATGACAGACAAGATCCTCCAAATTTGAGACAATCTGCTGAAAGCTCAGAGTCGTCAGAAAAGTTACGCCGATAGACGCCGCAAGCCCCTTGAATTCGATGTTGGCGATCACGTACTCCTAAAGGTTTTACCTTGGAAGGGGGTGATCATATTCGGCAAGAAAGGGAAACTCGCGCCTCGATATGTTGGACCTTTAAAATCCTAGAAAAGATTAGCAAAGTGGCCTACAGACTCGAACTGCCGGAGGAACTTAGCAACATCCACCCGACTTTCCATGTATCGAACCTCAGAAAGTGCCTGGCCGAGCAGAATTTACAAGTGCCACTTGAGGATCTACAAGTGGATGAAACATTACACTTCATGGAGAAGCCTGTCGAGATCATGGATCGAGAAACAAGAAGCTCAGGCACTCACGCATTCCATTGTGAAGGTTCGCTGGGAAGGCAAACGCGGCGCAGAGTTCACCTAGGAACTCGAAAGTGGCATGAAGGCGAAGTATCCACAGTTGTTTGTTACGCCTGCGGCCTAATTTTGGGACAAAATTCCCTAAATTAGGGGAGGCTGTAACAACCCGCGTTCTGGAAGTCAAAGTACAAGTCAAAGTCAAAGGAAGAAAAGATTGCTAATTGCGATCTGTCACTCCTTGCTTAATTAATGATTGTACTTCTTGAATTGTAATCGAATTCTTTAATTAGTGTACTTTAGTTGTATTATGTGGAGTATCTATAATAATCGCATGTTTATCGCTAATCTATTTATCGCTAATCGCATCGCAGCTTGAATCATAGACTCTGAATATTGTTTTACGTGTGTGTGCTATTTATGTGTTACTTGTGCATGTTTATATTATGTATGTGGTGATTAATCGAAAACACAATCGCAACGTTATCGCAATGCAATCTCATCACGAACTAGAAACGCAAGTTTATTTATGTTGTTGTAAGTTAGTTATGTTATTTGTGTGAATATTATCTAAATCTATCGCATCGCTTAATCGACACTCGCCTAAATGCATCGCAACGCTCAACGCACGAAACGAAACATCAAAACTCAACTCGCCGGAGACGTTCGATTGAATGACCATTCGATCGAATGGTCATCCGTACGGATGACCATCTGATCGGACTGCTCTCCGATCCGTCACACTACACCGCCTTTCCTCTTTTGTCACATATAAATAGCACCTGTCACATCACTTGAACAGTGATGTGACAACTCTTGTGCGACCAGCTCACTTTTGGCTCTATTTCTCTCGATTTCTCGCGATTCTTGTAAGTTTCTACCTCAAATCTTGTACATCTATCATCTGCACACACTTCTTCATCATTTTTCACCATAAAATCTTAACTTTTCACCCTGAAATTGGCTGATTTGAGGTGTTCTAGGATGATGTCATCATGGAGTTCTTATGAACGTCAAGATTTGACCTCAATCCACCAAGAGCAACTCAGATCTAAGAGATTTCAACACATTTAAACAATGATTTCGCCTAAATCTAAACATTTTCAGGATTGAAAGATGTTTTCATAACTTTTCTTTCAACTCTTTTACACTCTTGCACTCAAAACCGATAGAATCGGAGCTCAATCAGGCCTTCCACTCATTCTCTATTGAAGTGTCAGTCTGAGAACTGATTCCTATCAAAGAGGACAACCGATTCACGGGTTGAACATGAACTACCGTCAAGAACAGTTAACTGGTCAGACTGGGGTGATTCCCGTCCGATCGGATGACTTAGGCTTGATGGGGTTCCCGTTGTTTAACATGTTGTCATACCGTCTCAGTCAAACCGCAAACTTTTCAAACTCAGCAAAATAATTCAAGTTTCAAACGATCAGGTCACTGAATGGACTGCCGTCCGATCGGATTGCCATCCGATCAGATGACACATGGTCCCAAAACACTTAACATTTTTACAAGTTTCCAATAAATTTCAATAACCAAAAGAATGGTCATCCGATCGGACGACCATCCTGCTGTGAACTTGTTCTCTATGAAATGTCTCACTTGGAACGGATCGCCATCCGAGCGAACGGCCATCCGACCGGACGACCGTTCGATCGAACGACCTGAAAAGTAGAAATACTTCTCTAATTTTAAAATGCTGCAACGAAAACTTCAAAGCCATCATACACAAACACATCTATCCCAAACGAATAACAATCCGACCGAATGGTCATTCGACCGGATAACCATCCGTCCGGATTGTCATCCGATCGAATGACCATTCGTCTGGATTGTCATCCGATCGAATGACCTTCGTCACTCAGTCACGTGACACCGTTTAACGCACCGTTCATCGCTTATGCTATCGTTCTGTAATCAGGCTAACTTTCCAGCGCTCCCTTCAATCAAGAGGGTGTTTATTTACTAAACACAATCTGTGAGTATACTCGAACCCTTTTTGCTTTACACACTTTTGGGTATTACATACGTTACTTATTCAAATCACAATCGACACACAACGCAAACACTTTTATACGCTGACCGTAATTGCATGGTATACGTGTTACTCGATGAATGCTTGTATGTTATGTTTACACAGTGATTGTTGCCTGACACCTTAGCAACGATAGTACTATAGTTTGGACTCAGCACCTGTCGTGGACAGGGGTTGTAAAGGGCTTTACTTCACGTGTCACAGTGGTGATATGTGTTGCGCTTTCGACAACTCGCAGTCACGTCTGGGCATATTTCATTGTCGATAACCTACTAGCTTCACTTTGCTACATGTTACATGCTGGTTATGCGTAAAACAATTTCGCTATCTATTATACTATTAAACTTGTATGCTCACCTTTACACTATGTGTATTGACCTCTATATTAACGTATGTAACAGGTGTTTGAGATGCTAGGATGCTTGCTATGTGGAATCAATGTAGGAAGAGTCTAGAAGCGAACAATTTATATTTATGAGTTGTCGGAATAGCTTTTATTTGTCTTTGAGATATTTGGTCTGTAATAATTAATTTGCTAAATATGTTATGGTATGGGACGTAACTTAAAAGTATTTGGTAATATTTTTTTGTTATGGATTTCTCCTAGACAATCTGTTTCGCTCAGTGCCTCACCCCGATGTTTCCGCCATCGGTTGGGGTGTGACAGCGATCCAAATGACGACATTGTCTGTAACAGACATCGTCATAGGACTCAAAACACTATATAATCAAATCTCACCTCACACGTACTACTACTAAATAAAGCTCAGAAACACGTTCACTTGTAAGCACGAAATCAAATAGGCACATAAACCACATAGGCAAGTAAACACATAAGCATATAAGCACGTGGAGCACGTAAGCACACCGAAACCATGCATCACACTATATTTTGCACGTATTCACCTACATATATTGCACGAATTCACCTATCATTCAAGTTCGCGAAGCGCGTTCAAGAGTAGTGAGTGCGAGTAGCGAGTAACACGGCGAGTAGTAAAAGCGTAAGTGTGTAACATAGCATGCGATTTGCTCATAGAGTAGCAGCGATTTATTAGCGTGTTGGGAAAGATGTACAGTGCGAGTTGTGCGTGTTGATCAAAGCGAAAAGCGTATAAATTACCAAAATCGAAACACATAAAGCATGTAAAACCACACAAAACACATAAAATTCCACACAAAAGCGACAAATCACAGAGTCGGTGGTTGCGGGCTCAGAATCAAACACATAAACACATAAAACCAACGATTGCGACTTGAAATCAAAAATAGATTGTCTGGGTGTGAGACATCGACTGCCCAAAGTGATTCGACTATTCTCAAGGACTTCGAGTACACGCTTCGGCCTAATAGCCTGTGCTCTTTTCACCGACTCATAGTGAACGGCACGCATCCTTTCGGTTTTTTCACACCACTCGAGTCGTTGGAATCCATCGAGACCTTGGTGAGAGTTTTGTAAAACCAAAATAGAGAACGGAACAAGTCATCAGGATTCGGGTTTCACCCCTAACTTAATGGTTGTATTCCTGTTGGTGTGATAGAATCACGGGATGGAGAAGGAGATTTGCGTCGAAGTATGGATTTCACTCCTGATTCAACCCAAATACTCGTGTTTATAGTAAAAATACGCGTCGAACAAGCGATCCAATCGAGAGTTTGCGGTTTTCACACATAGTCTCGATCTAATAGCTCGTTCATTTTCGAAAATAGTGTGTGCGGTGTGCCTGCCTTAGGAAAGGCAGAGTGATAGTGCTCGACCTTAGGAAAGGTCGATGGGGAGTAGTATGTTCGTGAGTCGATCGAATAATAGAAATAAGCTTGCACGGAACCCCTACCGGGTTCGCACAAGGCGGTCTGTTGGTACTTAGACTATAGACTAGGTCGTTTCTAAGACATCGACCCGGACTAGGTCGAGTCTTGCCTAATTCCCAATAATTATGGCTCTGATACCAATCTGTCACACCCCAACCGATGGCGGAAACATCGGGGTGAGGCACTGAGTGAAACAGATTGTCTAGGAGAAATCCATAACAACTAAAATTACCAGATATTTAACGTTACGTCCCATACCATAACATATCAAATAAAAGCAGTTATTACCGACATAGTTATCTCAAGGACAAATCATAGTTTCGACGACTCATAAATTAATTGTTTTGTTTCTAGACACTCCTAAGCTCGATTCCAAAACATCCAGCAATCCTAGCATCTTAAGCACCTGCCACAAACGTTAAAATAGAGGTCAATACACATAGTGTAAAGGTGAGCATACAAGTTTAATAGTATAGTAGATAGCGAAAGCGGTTTACACATAACCAGCATGTAAAATGTTGAAAAGTGAAGCTAGCAAGTTATCGACAATGAAATATGCACAGACATGACTGCGAGTTGTAGAGTGCGTAACACATATCACCTCTGTGACACGTGAAGTAAAGTCCTTAACAATCCCTGTCCACGATAGGTGCTGAGTCCAAACTAAAGTACTATCATTGCTAAGGTGTCAGGCAACAATCACTGTGCAAACATAACATATAACCTGTCACACCCTGACTTTTGCGGACACGTAATTATGGTGTGACTTTCTTAATACCATTGCATTCAATCATAACAACAACTATATGATATAAACCATAGATGGTCATCCATTAATTAAGTTTGAAAACATAACAACATCATTGTTTTAAGACATAGGAATTCAAATTCTAGTACAAACCATGCAACTTGTTTAAGAGTTCACAAGGACTCGACAGATGACATTAAAGAAAACCAGGATTTGGGAGACGTGTCTCGTCCAGGAATAAGACACTCTGACCAAACCCGAAGACCGTGGATGACATCTTTTATTCTTAAACCACACTTAGAACTTCCGAACGCCCGCCAGATCCACAACTAATTCCCTGAAATACATGTAGTTTGAAAACATCAACAAAAGTTGAGCAAGTTCGTGTGTTTGTTTGTGTGTATGAATAAACCTTTGAAATCATTGTAAGTATGTATGTAAGTTTGTCAATTCCCGGTATGAAAGCAACAAGGAAAAACAGATCACCAATAGTTTGCAAGGCCATTGATATGTGTGAAGTGATGCAGGAAAGCTCAAACCTAGCAGACTTTGCACCAGGCTTCCGGCTGTAAGACATAGTCAACCCATGGGTAAACCCTGGTCCAACATGGGTGGGGCTCACTACACCCAAATAGATCTATCACTCATGTCCCTCGGTCCTACAAAGAGGATTGATGGCCTTAAGCGTCATACCCACCACTCACATGATCTAGAAGTACCCTTCCTTCCATACCAAATAATAACGTTTGTAAACAGTTGTAACATGTATTTCACCCCCGAAGTTATAAAACTAAAAACAGTTAAAAGAAAAGGGGGTCACGAAACTCACAGTCTTGTGTCTTCAACCAACGTAACTGAAGCTCCTTCGGTAAACACGACTACCTACAACGTACTAATGTCTATTAGACGAACGGGCCGTGCCTTGATTTAGTATTTGTTAGTGTCTTTGAGTTACGTTTCTTCGTATCTTCGATATTATTCCAGGTTATATAATTATTTGTTAAAATAATTAATATTTCAACTTAAATTTTATTTACTGAATTTTGGAATAATTGTCAAAACAATATTACTGTAACTTAATACTTCCCAAGTATTTCCTTCCCAAGGATGGGGGTATTTGTATTCGTATTCTTATACTTGTATATTTTTGCCGTGTATTAGGGTCGTATTCCGGTGTATATTTGTACGTACGAGAATACGTATCTTTATGTAATTATTGAGTATCCTTATACTTAATGTTATATTAACTTTTCCGGAATAATTCCTTAATAAAGGTCCATATATATTTCCAAAATATATATAAAAAAAAACTTACTTAGAAAAATTATTCATAATTTTTCCTCGGCAAAAATATTTATATTTTCATTTCAGTTCAAAAAATAATATATTTTCAAGTCTAACTTAGAAAATATATATATAAACTTATTTTCTCCAAAATTGATATATTTCATATTTATATGAGAAATATATCATTAATCCCAATAATATTGTATTTTATGTTTGTGTAAGAAAATATACATTTCTTAAAAATAATATATTTTCTAAAAAATTTCAAGAAAAATATATATTCATACATGGCCAAAATAATATATTTTCCCTTGTAAAAAATATGATATAACTTTGTAGTAATTGTAAGATTCATATTTTTGGTTCCTTAGTGTCCAAAATATCATTTACCAAAAATATGCTTGCGAATAAATTTCCGGAATATCCTTGTGAGTTATATTCTTTGGTTTGGTTTCACCAATACTTTGTGTAACACTTGTATATTTATTCTTTGGAATTTTGGTAATATTTTGGATTGTAATTCTTGGTATTTTGATGTGTTATATTATTTCATGCCCTAAAATAATATAACTAGTACACAAAATATACAAATAATCACACACATGGTGTCATCTAAATATATATTTCCTAAATACATATTTAGTCACTTTTATTTATAAAAACCAACCGCCAATATTTATATTTTTGTAACAAAAATTATGACAATGTTTATGCAACACTTTATGGTTTAAAATACACTTGTAATTACTTGTTTAGAAATATTTTTCTAAGTGTTTAGATTTTTAGAAAATTTTGCCATAGTTTCCCCTAAAAATGGAGGTTTCCATGCTTTCAAGCATATCATTTTGTTAGGATCGGAGGCTCTCATGATTGTGTTTGTTTGTATAACTTAAACAAATCAATAGAGATGAACAGAGTTTAAGTGCAGCGGAAATGAACAACAAACTTTGTAAACACAATCAAAGAAGAGAATAGTTTTGATAAATACATGCTTTTCATTAAGTCGAATGATTACAATACAAATCAAAAGATTACTAAGCAAGCTTACAAACTAAACTCCCCCTCAGCCTGATACTCCATGGTTGATCGTACAAGATGAAAGGAGATGAGCAAAAAGCTCGAAGCTCAAATAGAACTGTACAGGTACTGTTCTATTTATAGTACAGACCAAACCACTGAGAATCAAAGTGACGTCACCATGAAAGTGACATCTAACAACCTAACAAACTCTAACCACTGATCTATTAACCACTGACAATACAAACACTGATTGCATTCTAACCACTGAGATATAAACACTGATTCTTCATACCACTGTTGTGGTCTAAGCACTACTGTTGAGAATCAGTACTTTCTTCAAAGGGTGATCAGACCTTGAATGGGCAGTGCTTTGATCTTCAACAGTGCTTGGATCCCATCAGTAGTATGAGCTTCAATCTTTATGCTTCATCAGTGCTTTGACTTAACAGTAGTTTACAAGATCAGCAGTTGTTGAGAAAGGCAGTATTTGGAGCATATCAGATGTTGGAGCCACTGTCAAAGGGAAAGTTTAGTGCAAACTGCTGCTTATGATGAATCCACTATTCTGAACCAGTTTTGGCTTTACATCATCTGTTCCTCTGTAGGGTTCAATCCCAACAATCTCCCCCTGGAACAGATGATGCCAAAACACTTCATTATTCAGGATTTTTATTGTCTCATCAATAATTCCCTAACTTGTCCTTTGAATTGTAATTCAAAGTTCATGGAATCTGTGTCATCCTCATCCCTGCACAGTGTAAGCTCAATGAGATCTTGCAAATCTTCAACACCCAGGCCAAGTGCTGTTTCCCTTGATATATGCTTCACTTCACCATTGGACCTGAGCAAAGTCAATACATGGGTCTTTTAATCAGACATCCACTTTAGTATTTTTGAATCCAATGGGTTTCTTGGGAGAGATTTATTTGAAGAGTTTGGAGATTGAGGCCTGGTAATGACAACTTTGAGCAGTGTCTTGAGATTTTGTTGTTTCTTGTAGTTCTGCTCTAAGTGTCTGAAGAACTATCTTCATTATATATTCTTCTGAAGCTTGGTCTTCTTTTGGTATTTCTGCATCCATCTGCTTTGTTTCCTTCTTTGATAAAGGATGGCAGCAGGTGGTATTGGTGGTGGTGAGGATGTTTTTGGTGGGGCAGTGGATTGAAGGTGAGTTGATGTAGTATTGATGGCAGTTGTTGGGGTAACATCTGTTGAAACCACTGAAGTACCAACAACACTGAATATATCTTCATGATATATTCTTCTGAACTTTGAGAGTTTGGAGAGTATGTTTTGTGATTCTGGAAGGTGTGGATTTGGGTTGCCTCACTTTTCTAGTGGGCTGTCTTTTTTTTCTTTTTTTTTTAGGCTTAGGATTTTCCTCATCCTTGGGCTCAGAAGTACCCTGCTCTTCCATCTTCATAAAAACTTTCTTCTCCTATTCAAACCTTTTTATCCCTTTTATCTCCATTGACTCTTTCATGTTTGCTTTTAACTTAGCAAAGACATTGACGTGTGCGTATATATACATAATTTTTGCAATGAATTACACACGATTTGGTTTTAAATTTATAAAAGTGATTATTACTTTTACATCAAAACACACACGAAAGAGGCAAGTGTACCCCGTCATATATGTAATAAAGTATCGGCAAGAACCAAGTATCGATCCAAGGAAATGGGCGGAGAACTAATACTAGACCTTTGTCACTAAACTACCGGTAAAAACATAGGTTTGGTTGATTTAAACTAAACTAAAGTAAACATAACCAAATACATAATAAAAACATAATAGATAGTAGATAAAAAGCCTTGCTAAATACACAACCACAGCATGTCAACTAAGTCAGTTTTGGCACTTAAAAGCATTCGGTCAATTTTCCAATTTAAGACAATTAGTATCCCTTTCGGGAATCCTAACATGACAATCATTCGGAAAGCTAAAACGATAAACACACTTTAACCACCTAAAATTGATCTTTAACGTGCAATTGATAAAAGTCTATGAAAATCTCTTAAAAATAAGTTAGTCAGCCGTTAGGATTATTCTAACCTCACTTAAACACGGAAAGCGACACCGATAAACACAATGCAACCACCGAGACAAGCATAAACTAGATTAAATCACAACCAAGTTCATTTTACAAATCTTACACAATAATTCACCAAGATAGCAATTTTGGCCTAAACTACTAACTAAGCTAACAAATCATGGCAAGAATTTATAACGACACCATCTAACCCGTTTAGGTCCTTACGTGACGGCAAGCTCTCTTGATTAACAATAATTACATTTTATTAAATCACTAACCATTTCTAGTATCATGATGCATACATTTAAACCAAGTTAAACTAGTTAACCAAATTCAAAGTTTACTAATACAAGATTAATTAAGCTTCATTTTTCAACTATCTTAACTAACCAAGCACCAATCATCCAACATAATTACTTATAATCAAGAATTCAATATCAATAACAAGGTTGCAAACTAATCATCAAAGATAATCATAGAAAATACTTCAAATGTCATTACAAACAAAGTTTAACATACTAATGGCTATAATCTAGCAAGGGATTGTTGTGTTTTTGCCCAAAGGCTACAATAATACATAAACATTAATCTAAGTACTTGAAAGATTAACAAAAACATGGAAAGATTAGAAAATCAAACCATAAACAAGTACTAGACTAAGGATCCGGGTAGTAATCGAGCTAAACGAGACAATGTGGCTTGAATCCGGGTGAAAGCTAATGCCTCCGGAGCCTGAAAATCGCCTGAGAAGCTCTCCAAAAATCCAGAATATCAAACAGAAGGTTTCTGCTGTGTTTTTATACTTTTTGCTGTTGCACGGTCGTTCTCCATATGGAACGACCGTTCACTTTATGCAATTATTGAGGATGGGTCGCCATACTGCATACGTCATCGGATCGTTGACCAGATTCGAAATGGCACGACCGTTCTTTGTGTTGAACGGTCGTTCAGTTCCGGGCTACTTGTTGCACGCCTAGTCGCACCGAGCGTTCATTGCCGAAATCAGGCTGGATCATCGCAGTCGCACGGTCGTTCTTAGGATGGAACGTTCGTGCATCACCGAGCCGCCTTGTTTCCTAGAACGCCCATTCGCACAGGTCGTTCATCACCGAGATGATCAGCTTTGTCGGAGATGCACGACCGTGCATCAGGTGGAACGGTCGTTCCACAGGCCCAGTTCAGAATCCTTAACAGAATGTCCGCAGCTTCGTCGTTTTGTCCGGAAAGTCCTCGTTTTTGCTATCATCTTGTCTAGAATGCAGTTTTAGGCCTGTAAACATAAATGTAGATAAATAAGTATCCGAATGACGGTTTTACGGCCAAAAACGCATAAAATAGGGGTAAAACGGGGAACTAAAATATGTGTAAATTAACGAATATCAAATCTCCCCACACTTGAACCTTGCTTGTCCTCAAGCAAGCTAAACTAAAAAGCAATAAAAGACATAAACAAACAAAAACGATAATTTACACACTATTTTATTGAAAACTAATAAAAACGGTTAGCCGGTTTGTCGAAAGACTACATCAAAAGATTCAAACCCAACAAGCATATGCAATTTAAAAAGCGACAACCAAAAAGCCGTGACTAAACATTTAATTGACTCACAAGTTAATCTTCACACAACTCACAATGTTCACACACACTCGGTTTTATTTATGAAACATACATAAAATGTGTACGTGTAAACACTCAATGCCTAGTCAATGAAATGCGCAATAACATAAGCTTGTCATAAGATCTCGTCTCCACCAACTAACATGCAAATAAGTGTAAATCAAGAGGTCTTTACGGGTTGTAACGTTAGGCTTAGGCGAAGGGTATGGAAGTGGACATTTAAAATGGCGAAAACGGTTAAAACTCGGTAGTAGCGTTTAACTAGCAACAAAATAGTACAACTATACATACAAACGCCTTAAAAAGGTGACTAAAGCGCAATCGAGCTAATCAACTAAATTTTAACAATTAAGCATTCAAAATTGCTCGATTTCTATCAACTTCACCCTATTTTAGGGTGTTTTATTTTCTGTTTTTTTTTTTTTTTAGCAAACTATACAATGAAATAAAAACAATAACAAGCTAGTTAAACTATTATTTTAACCGAGTTTCAACACTAAAAAGGTTTAAAAACATAAAAAGGCTAAATTTGGTTAAGTAGGCGATAATGTGGGTAAACAAAGGTGAACGGGAAGGCTCGACATGGTTAATCCTAAAGGGTAATGTAAGGTAGGAAGCACAACACAAAGAACAAGGTTTACAACAAAGGGTAATCTAAGTGCCTCTATCACTTTTACACAAATCCGCACGTTCATGGTCTTAACAAGCATACTAGTGACAAGTTCTAAATTGCACAAAACATCCGGCTCACTCCTATATCCGTAATGAACAAATATATAACAATCTAGGCTCAAATATGCTCACGTAACGGAAGGAATGGGTAAAAGTGTGAAAACTATCATGTAAGTCTTTCTTTGTTTGTCACGCTTTCCGGTTTCCTTTTTCAAAAAATATTTTGCTTGTCGAGTTTTTATCAAGTCCGATGCTTTCTAAAACATAACCAACCGGTTTATTTACCAACATATAAACAAAACACAAGTATTTTTAAATGATTTTTTTGATTTTTTTTTTACGAGGACAAACAAAGTTAAGTTAACAAAGTTAACCCCCTCCCCACACTTGAACTTCGCATTGTCCCCAATGCGAGACCCGAAATATAGAGAAAGGGATAAAAAATACTCCCCCCAAGATGATGTTGGTGCCACGAGACTTCCGAAGCTGAATCTGGTACGTGCTCCGGTCCAAGATCCGATAGATAAAACCTGCGAGTATGTCGTGTACACCCAAAATATAACAGAAAAAGAAAAATCAAACAACAACCATAATGTACATAAATACTAATATCCAAACATAACACAAAGGAAATTGTCTAAAAATACATATCCGGGGTGTTTTAAATAATAGCCAAAATAAACACCCAAATAAAAACAAAGTACTGAAACATAAAACACCACCAAATGCTATCACCACCGCCAACTACTCATCATCATCGTCATCATGCCTCGTGCCAGATGGGCCCTGATCGCCATAGCCAGGGGGGTTCCACGGTGGGAACTCCGGCGGGTGCTGAAAATAGTCGGGGTATGCGTGATGCATCTCCCCGAAAAGATAAGAAAACCCCGCAGACACCCCCTGGTATAAAGTATCCTGGCGATGCTGAAGCTGGTCATGTGCGGCCCGAAGCTCTGCCTGACTGGCTCTAATCTCGTCCTGGCTGGATCTGATCTGGTCAAAGTAGGTACCATGCTGCTCCTGCGTCACACGCATATCCTGGAACTGCTAGTAGAAAGTGGGCCAATCCTCATGCTGATGAAATGCATGGTGCTGCGGCGAGTGTGGTGGTGTCGGTGGCTGGTGCTGCTCTCCCATCTCAACATCTTCCTCTTCCTCCTCATGTTCCTCCTCAGCTGGAGGTAACGGGTCCCAGACCTCGCCATTCAATCCCCTCAACCTATCTCCCCTCTCAAGCTCTACAATCACCCCCATGAACTTCAGAGACCGGATATCAACATGCACCCCCTCAGTAATCAAAGTGAGACCCCTAAGCACCCCTGGCGTCATGTAGCGCTCATTGTACGCTATTTCGGTCACATACTGACCGCCATGGATCTCACTATTCGGGGTTCGCCCCGAGCTCTTGACAAAGTACTCAGCCATTCGAGCAGCAAGGTTGATTGGTGCTTTGTCAACCAACGCATATAGAAAAAGCAAGTCAGGTGTTGGACAGTTACCTTGACTGTCCATGCGTCTGCATATAGAATGGCTGAAAACATGGTGCATCACTCGCACCAGAGGATCTCGGAGTCGCGAAGCCTTTGACATCCGTGGGTTGTAGGGGTCTCCAATAGCGTTACGTGCCCAGAATGCATCCCGCGCTGCATCATTAGGGAAGTTGAACCGATCGTTGAAGACGTCGGGATCATCCATGTCCTCCCGCGTATAAATCCCAAGCCTCCGTCCCAAACGACCCACCGACCATGTATGCCATCGCCTACATAACCTGAAGGTTACCCGTTCCCTGTAGCGGAAATCGGGCTCTGTATGTGCAACCGGCCTTTCATACTGATACGATGCGAAGAATTCAATAGTCAACTCCTGGTAAACGGGTCGGTTGCAACCGACCAGGTTTGCAAGCGCGGGAGTCATCATTTCATCAAGTCGATCATACTGGTTGAGCTCACGCATAACCTCCCAGTCCAACCATCGGGGTACTCCAAACTGATCCCGCCTCGCCCACAATGCATCGCGCTTCGGGATACACAAACGCTCTTTCTCAATGTTGGGGTCAAACTGTAGGAAGGGATGGTTCATCTGCAATGGGGAAAAATGTCAGGAAGACAGAAACAGGAGAGAAAGGAATTGAAAACAGTCGAGCAGCAAATTATGAAGAAACTGTCAAACTGAACTGGGCGAATGGCACGGTCGTTCTTCGAGACGCACGGTCGTGCGTCACCGAGAACTAACAGGCCAAGCCCATCGATATCGAGAACAAGCCGGTGAGGCACGACCGTTCCACACGAGGAACGACCGTACAACTCCGAATCTGCAGACTACTACCCCTGTACTTAGAACAATCAGATTTTTGCAAAATTTCAACAAGTATTGGGTCAACAGGGGTCTGAAAGTCAACCGGGTGTTCACGATACTTCGATTTAACAAGGGTTAGGGTTTCGATTTGTTTATGAACAGAACCCTAAAAATTCCTTGAAAAAAATCGGGAGAAATCTAACCTAGAAAGCAAAAAAACAAGAAATCTACAACTAGGAACGTACCGTGCGAAGAAGGGTGTTAGATCGTGCGAAAAATCGTGCGATATGGTGTAAAATCGCCCTGGAACGGTCTGCAGCGGCTAGGGTTCGCGAATGAGGGATTTTGCAGCAGATAATGGTATATATAGTGTGCAAAATGACCAAATTGCCCTCAGCCTGTGGCACGGTCGTTCCGGGTATGGAACGGTCGTGCGTCACCGACATCGTACAAACCCCACAGCGTGTTCTCGGGAATGCACCGAGGGTGCGATCTACCGTGCCGGTATGCTCGGAATCGCACGGTCGTTCCACAGGTGGAACGGGCGTGCATCAGCTGCAGATGCAGAATTTTCTACAGAAGCTATTTCCAGCAACCGTTTCGGCCGTTTTTCGCCGTTTTTTCGACACACCAACTGTTCTAACAATATTGCAATACATAACCTTCGCCCGGTACGTATGGAAACTAAACAAACTAACGTAAACTACCTAACTAACTTAAATTACGCTAAAACTACAAAAATACAAAAAAAGGACTATTTTACCCTTACAGCGCCAAAGACGCTCCTGCTGCATTTTTGTCGGCGAGTCAGCAGCGTAGACTCATGCTAAATTTTTGTCGACGAGTCGATAGCAAGACTCAAAGCTAAAAACTAGAAAAACTACAAAAAAGACTAAACTACCCCTAAAGCGCAAAATACGCTCTTGCTACATTTTTGATCCGCGAGTCAGTAGCGTAGACTCTCTCCTCCCCACACTTATGATGTGTGCGGGGTTTGGAGTTCAATCACCTCCACCGCCGACTCTATCGGCCCGGCAACGTACAACTTCAACCGGTGACCATTTACCTTGAATGTAACGCCATCCGCGTTCTCTACTGCAACAGTACCATACGGAAATACTTCCTTAACTGTGTATGGTCCTGTCCAGCGTGAATGAAGCTTCCCAGGAAATAAGCGCAGCCGTGAATTATACAGAAGAACAAGATCACCCGCTTGGAATTCTTTGTGGTCCTTCAAGCGTTTGTCGTGAAGTTTCTTCGTGCGCTCTTTGTAGAGTACGGAGCTCTCATAGGCTTGGTGCCGCAATTCTTCCAATTCATGAATTTGGAGAAACCGGGCTTCACCTCCGGTTTTAAGGTCCAAATTCGCGGTTTTCAACGCCCACATAGCCTTGTGCTCCAACTCCACCGGTAAATGGCATGCCTTTCCGTATACCAACCTAAAGGGGGTGGTCCCTATAGGGGTCTTATAAGCTGTACGGAATGCCCATAATGCCTCATCAAGCTTGTCCGACCACTCCTTGCGGTTCGCTCCAACCGACCGCTCAAGGATGCGCTTAAGCCCACGGTTCGTGACCTCCACCTGCCCGCTTGTCTGCGGATGATAGGGCGTGGACAAACGGTGATGCACACCATATCGGGACAAAGCCTTTTCAAGCTGTGTATTACAAAAATGAGTCCCTCGGTCACTAATGAGCGCTTTCGGAGCGCCAAATCGGGCGAACAAACTCTTAAGAAACCTCACAACTACTCTGGCGTCATTAGTGGGTAAGGCTTGCGCCTCCGCCCACTTTGATACATAATCAACAGCCACGAGTATGTATTTGTTTCCACGTGAGGGGGGGAACGGTCCCATGAAGTCTATCCCCCAAACATCAAAGACGTCACAAACCTGTATCCAGTTCTGGGGCATTTCGTCGCGTGCAGATATGTTCGTCGCTCTCTGACAAGCATCGCACGCTCTTACCCAACTCAGCGCGTCACGGAAAATGGTCGGCCAGTAAAACCCAGAATCCAACACCTTCTTCGCGGTGAAGTTGGCTCCGTGGTGGCCTCCGGTAGGTCCCTCATGACACTGGCGCAGAATGTCGGTGGCCTCAGACCCAGATACACATCTCCTAATCACCTGATCAGCACCCACCTTGAACAAGAAAGGGTCGTCCCATATGTAGTGCTTGAGATCCGAAAAGAATTTCCTTTTTTGCTGGTGAGTCAACCCTTTTATCAGAATCCCGCAAGCAAGATAGTTCTCAAGGTCGGCGAACCATGGCGACTCATCACATATCTCAACACCCATCAAAGATTCGTGTGGGAACTTGTCATTGATTGAATCCCAACGCGAATCCTCGATGTCTCCGTGCTCTAACCGAGACAGATGGTCGGCAGCTACATTCAAAGCACCCTTTTTATCTTGTATCTCAATATCAAACTCTTGCAGCAACAGGATCCATCTGATTAGACGCGGTTTAGCGTCCTGTTTGCTGAAGAGGTATCTAATGGCTGCATGATCAGTGTATACAACGGTTTTCGAAAGCACTAAATACGATCTAAATTTATCGAATGCGAAAACGACCGCCAAGAGCTCTTTTTCAGTCGTGGTATAATGCTCTTGAGCGTCGTGGAGAGTTTTACTCGCATAGTAGATCGGATGGAAGTGCTTTTCCTTCTTTTGACCCAGAACGGCCCCTATAGCGTAATCACTCGCGTCGCACATGATTTCAAACGGCAAACTCCAGTCCGGTGCGACTAAAATAGGGGCCTCTACCAACTTTTGCTTGAGGAGGTCAAAAACCCTCAAGCAATCATCTCCAAACACGAACGGAGCATCTTTCTCTAACAAACGAGTCATGGGTCTGGCGATTTTAGAA
>JARYGA010022975.1:0-40901 GCA_030545235.1 Helianthus tuberosus
ATCTTCAAATACTCGGTTTCTTTCACCAAAGATGCGATGTGCCTGGTATTCATCCATGGCCTTTTGTGGCTTTAAAAAAAGGTTATCAACAGTAGAATGCCTATAGAAATGGACCACTCGACTTGTCGTCAATATCTGCATCAATCTAATTTTTCCCCAAAATAGCAAATTTGTCAACAAATTATATCAAGTTATTCCAGCACTAACCATAAAAAAATAAAAGGATCTAATTTGAAGTTACGTTTAAACCCTACTCTCGGCTATAGCTGTTAGCAAAAAAAGAAAAAAAACAGATCTACTAAGAAATAAAAGGAGTTGGGGTTTAGTTCAATGCGCACCTCAGATTTTGGTTCGAGATACAGGTGATTTGAACCGCCAATTTAGTGTGCGTCTGATATATCTTGGAAGCAAGACTTCTAGAGATAAACAAACACGAACAAACTTCATTCTTTTCCGCTTCGAAACGCCATCTTCACAAATCACGAGTATAAACAAACATTATTTAACGAAAACTAAGGCACATTGCATTGCTCTTTTAAAACTGTGATCTTAAATAATAAAGAGAGTAACCAGGGGTGCTTCTTTGTAACAGGGAAAGCTCTACCCGTTTCGCCAGATCTAATCTTACTCTCTTGATTGAGAATCTGGATTCCACATCACCTTTCCATAGCCATTTATTGCCCACCTGTTAGTTGTTGAAGGAGCACGATGTTCAACCAATCTAACTCGTCCTTCTCTTCATCATTGTTGTTCTGAACCGCAATCCAGTTCCACAAAATAGCAAATTTGTCAACAAATTATATTAAGTTATTCCAGCACAAACCATCAAAAATAGAAGAATCTAATTTGGAGTTACGGTTAAACCCTAATCTCGGCCATAGCAGTCACCAAAATTTCAAAAAAAAAAAAAAAAAAAAAAAAAAAACAGATCTACTAAGAAATAAAAGGAGTTAGGGCTTAATTCAATGCGCACCTTAGATTTTGGTTCGAGACAGATGATTTGAACCGCCAATTTAGTGTTCGTCTGATATATTTTGGATGCAAGACTTCTGGAGATAACAAAATACGAACAAACCTCATTCTATTCCACTTCGAACCGCCATCTTCACAAATCACAAGTATAAACAAACATTATTTAAATAACACTATGGCACATTGCTCTCTTAAAACTGTGATCTTAAAAACCATTCGTTGATTTAGGGTATATTGTACAAATTTGTAGAAGCAGAGATCAATTTTCAGATGATTGGAAAAGGTGGAATCGTTGTTACTGCCATAAGGGGTGAGATTAAGATGAAAAGAATATTGGTTTAGGGTTTTCATTTATAGAAGAAGGGTGGGGAGGGTTGTGTAAAAGGGGTAACCTAATTAGAAGAGGATTGCGAAGAAGAAATAGAAGGGTATACGCGTAGAGAAAACATGATACGTGTAAAAAAAGCCACGTGGCAGCGGGTTAGTACATAAAGGGAGAAGAAAATTGGAGGAGTGGGCTGAAATCCAGCCAAGTGTACAATTATTTTCATTTATAAGTATAGAGATTTGCAAATTTTTAAATAAATCTGTAGCACGTACCATCTCAAACTGACTCATAGTAAGAAGTGAATATGAATATCAACCATGCAGTTTATATAATAAGAATTACAAACATCATAACAAGCACCGTCTACTATACCTAAGGGGGTGTCTGGCACTGTGATTTGAAAGTGATTGTGTGATATTATATAACCAGAATAAGATAATCAGCTATGACAAAACAGTCTATAGGAGATAGTGTTCGATGTGCTTCTATCGTTTAGAGATGAGATAAATTCAAATTATTAACAATTTACATGTCCTGACCTGGTTATTCACTTAATTGACCTCTGTATAACCAAATGATCAGTATTCATTTCACTCTACACAAGCAATATAAATTGATCATCAGCAACTTGAAAACACAACAGACATATTATAACTTCCAAACCACAGTACCAAACACCCCCTAAGTTCACTTCCTAATTAAAATCTCACTGACATTAGTGACAAAATCACAGCAGTATTCAAACTAAAGGTTTCATGATGTTCAAGTTTCAACTCTTTTCCATTAAAGTTGATAAATATCTCAAAAGGAATTCATCTCAAGACAATAAGTCCTCCTTTTAACCAACATCCTAACAGCACTACCTTTACATTATGTGGATTTATAACATTTTGAAATAATTACGACTTCAGACTTTATAAATTTTAACCAGTACCACAAGTAATTAAATCCAGTTCAAATATTATGTGGATTTATAACATTTCGAATTGATAATCATGTTAACTCAAACTACGGATTCTCCGTCTTATATTCTAATATATAATGACGCACAGTTAATCACATCAATAATTATTCAAATAATTCCAGCTTATAGCTTCAATCAAACACCGAAACACATAAACCTTACAATCACAGTTCTACAGTTCTAGGTCATGACTCATGAATCAAGGTTAACAGTCAAAATCGATTTGATAATCACATAAACTCAAACTACTGATTCTCCATCTTATCTTCTACATTTTCAATCTTTGCAAAAATTGTTAGTTAATTAAACACATGTAAAATGCCTTACATTTAATCTAGAATACAATTCACATGAGTGTAAGCACTTACCCCAAATTTGGCCGTCGATTAACAGATCTGCATTTGGATCGGTCACGAGACGAAACATTGAATCTTCGATGCCCAGATCTGCGACTGTAGATCATTCTCTATAATATCTATTACCTGCGTTTGGATAGAGTTTACTTCGTATCGGAGGCCGGCGGATGAATGTAGGAGAGGCGGCTGAAGGAAGAAGAATCGCGTCGGCCGTTTGGGAGGATTTTCTCTATTCTCTCTCAATGAAAGAAAACCCTAGTTAGTTTGAGGAGAGAGACGCATACGATGCATAAGTTGACACGTGTTAAAAAATCCTAGGTGGCAGCATTGGGTTAATTTATTAAGAGAAAAATTAAAGAGGGTGGGCTAAAACAATGCCAAGTGTACATTATTTTTATTTATAAGTATAGAGATATATATATATATATATATATATATAAGTATCCGCTAAAATGAGAACCACCTCGAGTTGTAAGAACCGCGAGAACTTTTTGATCCGGGGTGAGGTGGACCAAAATTTTTTTTCGGAAACGTAGATGCATGTATAAAAACAATATTTGTAAAAAAAATTCAAAAAAAAAAATGTCGTGCGTGTAGTTTTAAACACAAACTTGTGGCGCTCAAAACAACACACACGACATTTTTTTTTGAATTTTTTTTTACAAATGTTGTTTTTATACATGCATCTACATTTATGAAAAAAAATTTGGTCCACCGCGCCCCATACGGTGTAGTTCTCACGGTTCTTACAACTCGAGGTGGTTCTCATTTTAGGGGAAGGATCCACTAAAAAGTGGATTTTGCCTAAGTAGCCTAAGAAGGAATCTTAACCATTCATTTTTCAAATCAATTGTTAAGATGAAAGGGTAGGAGAAAGGAGGAGTGCAAGGGTATCTTGGGAAAATCCTATTTATGGACTTTCTCTCTCCACATGCAAGTCACATGCATATTCCACCCTCATTTTTTAAACTTTCATAACTTTTTTATACGACATTATTTTTTCATAAAAATTTCACCGTAAAATCGAGCGTCTTTTTATCTTTAATTTGAGTACCATATTGCTATATAAAATATGAAGACTAAAAAAACCCACTAAAATGTGTTGTATTTCTATGTTGTATAACATTTTTTTGTGCTGGATTTTTGTACTATATTTTTGTACTAAATTTTGTGTGCTAAATTTTTTTTGTCTTAATTTTTTTTTTCTCAATTTTTTGTACTGGATTTTTTTTGTACTACATTTTTTTGGTGAATTTTTTGTGCTATATTTTTTGTACTAAATTTTTTTGTCCTATATTTTTTTACTACATTTTTGTGCTATATTTTTTGTACTAGATTTTTGTGCTATATTTTTTTGTACTAGATTTTTTTTGCTAGATTTTTTTTTGTATTTTTAAAAAACAAAAGGGGTGCCACATGTCATTTTCACTCCTATTTATAAGGACCAAAATGCCCTTGATTCCTACTTATTAGGAGTGCCACATGTCATCATCACAATCCTTCTTAGGCTACTTAGGCAAAATCCACTTTTTAGTGGATCCTTCCCCCTCATTTTAGCATTCCCATATATATATATATATATATATATATATGTGTGTGTGTGTGTGTGTGTGTGTGTGTGTATATATCCAACTTGAACTTATACCAACACGTACATAAAAATAAGTACACAATTATGTTTTTAAGCTGATAATGGTACCGCGCGTAGCGGTGGCGCCAAAACGTAAAGTAAGTTGATTTTATACAGAAAACATATTATACTTAACCATACTTGTTGTAAAACAAAATTTATACCATAACATAGATAATATTAGCACGTATAAAAAGAAAGAAAAAAAAACATATTATATCTGAGCCTACCTATTTTCAAAGAAATGTAATCAATTTGAATTTATCTCAACAAGTACATAAATATAAGCACGAAAAAAACGATTATAAAGTTTTTAGAAATTTGAAAGATTGTAAATGCCAATACTAAATTTTGAAGGGCAAAAAAAACATAATATAAAATTTATGCGAAAACGTAGATCATATTAAAACGTAAAAAATCATATTATATATGAGCTTACCCATTTTCAAAAATACATAATCAACTTGAATTTATATCGACACGTACATAAATATAAGTACATAAAAAGTGATTATAAAGTTTTTAAAAAGTTGAAAAGTTGCAAGTGACAACACTAAATGTTAAAAGGTAGAGAATAAAACAGAATACTAAAAGACAAAAAAAATATTGATCAATGACCAGCTATCATGTAGCAGTATGGCACTTGTCATTCAACTTATTATTGAGAGTATATTGAATTATAAGACCACCCGTAATGGGCGTTTATTTTTCAAAATCCATCACCAAACACACCCAATCTCGCCCCGACTCCACACCCTCGGCGTTATTAAGCGTTTTTTTTGAAAAAAATTCGAGCAGCGTGGTTTAATAAAACACGCCAGATTTGTGCATTGGGTCGAGAGTTTACCGTTACAAACGGTAACATTCTTTAATGTTTTATTTTTTATTTTTTTATTCCCATTTAATTGTATAAAAACCTCACTTGACATCCAACTTTATATAAAAAACACACTCTCAATCAAACTTTCTCTCTACTTCTTTCACATTATATAAACTTATTAACCATGAATCCATTCTGACCCCCTTCTGGTGTTCCGTCAAGACCTGGGAACCCGAATACCACCCAATCGCAACAAAACTTTAACCTTCAAAACATGGACCCGAACATGTTATCGTACGCGGCTTACTTGAGCGGCTCTACTCCTTACATGCCTCACACTTACGACTTTGCCCAAACCGGTGCCTCGCAACCATCCTAACAACAACCCGAACCCGAGGTGGATATCGTGCCGGAGACGCAACCCGAACCGGAGCGAGAGACATCAAAACGCCGTAAAAGGTCACATAAAAAGAAGGAACCGAACCAACCTCGTCGTAAGCATACTTACGTTATTTGGACGAAGGACGAGGAATACACGTTGGATCGGTCGTGGGTCAATGTTTCGGAGGACCCCGATGTGGGTAAGTGTTATTTTTTTTTTTACTTATTTTTTTCTACTCGTTGATTTTTTTACCGTACAACTTATTATTTTATTTTTTTACTTTTTGTAGCAAACTTTCAAACCGGTCCAGAATTCTGGAATAGGATTCATGAGCTTTTTTATAGCATGTGGGGAAATGGTGAATATCGTGACAAGGATTCCATCTCTAGCAAATGGACCGATATCAACAACAAGTATCACGCCTTCCAAGAAGTTTATCTATGAAACTACGATAATCGGTTGAGCGGAGAAGGTGACGTCGGTGTTTTAACGAAGGCTATGGAAGAGTTCGAGAAAACGAAAGGCGTTTTCACGTACTATAAATGTTGGGACCTACTAAGAAAAAGTCCAAAGTGGGCTGGCGTACCGACCATGACGTTTAGTAGTAGACGTAAAGTTAAACGGTCGAAAACGCCGTCCTCCGTTGACCCTAAAACACCAGCATCGGATGCCCGCAACGTGGATTTAAATGTTTGTTGTGGACGATGACGAGGAAGTTGAAGAGTTGACCCGACCGGCCAGTAGAAGAAAGGATAAGCGAACCGGGAAAAACCGGTGGAGTCGTCTTCCGATCTCGAGTTGAAGGTAGATTTCGAGGAGATGAACCGTCGTCTCCAAGACATTCTAGACCTCGGCCACAAGCGTTGGGAGACTATGAAAAAACGAGTCGCTGAAAACAAAAAAATTTAACGAGATGCAAGCGGCAAGGTAAACGGAAAAGGACATATAGTTTTTGTGCAAACCGATCGACCACCTCCAAGGCGACGCGTATCGTTGCGCAAATGCACCCCCAAAAACTTTGGGAAAAATACGGATTTTAGATCCTCATCTTTTTTTACGTTTATTTCTTTTTTTATTTCTGGTTTTTTTTAAGTTATCTCGGTTTTTATTTTTTTTCATTTCTAGTATTGTATTTTTTTTTAATTTAATGAATTATTTTAAGTTTTAAATTCTTTAAAAATTAATAATTGTGTAATGATTGGATGAGGCGTTATTGGGCATTATTCCACTACGTCACTTTTGTAAAAACGCCCAATAATGCCCCCATGCTGACTGGACTGCCACATAGCAGAAAACACCCAATAGTGGGGGCATTATTTGTCAAACCACTACGCATGGTCTAACTATTTATAGGTAAAAGTAGTAATAATTGAACATATAAATATGATTTAAATAATATAATAATGATATGTCACAATTGCATAGCAACTTACGACACGTTTGTGGCAAAATATATATAAATAGTATTATTTCAACATCTGTGGCCCAATAACTAAAAATATATATACATAACCAATCAAATATAATAATAGTTTGTCGCAAAAGCGTCGCAAACTGCAAACATTACCTAAAATTTAATTTTGTAAATTGGCTTTCATCAGAAGGTGTCGCAAAATAAGTAAAACTATTTAACAATAGTAAAATTAATGAAGTTAACAGTTTTACAAGAATGTTTTTAACACAGGATATAAATTGTAAAAAATTATGAGTTTTTTATTTGTGTCGCAAATTTGTCTCTAAATTAGGGATATTTATGTAGAAAATGTGTCGCAATTTTTTGACGCAGATAATTGTGCCAGAAATTTTCTTAGGACACTGAGAATTTTTCTAGTAGTGTACATTAAATTTGTGTAATAATTTGTTAGTTTATAAAAGTTTTTTTTTTGAGAGGTGACTTTCTAAACAAGAGTCGATCACGCCAGTCTCTTGACGAGCCCTGATCCACCACGTACCCAGACTATGTTGTCTGAACCGGGTCCACGCTGGTGTAGTGGGGACTGTTCGCGGCTCTCGCCCGGAAACCGTACCCGCCTCCACACGGGAAACCCCGCTGGAGTAACGGCCGGATTAAAACCGGGGCGGCTCAAGCTCGAACTAGCGCAACCATGGCTCACTAGTTCTAACCATCATAGCCTGGTCCAGTCCCTTTTGCCACAAGCTGGAATCGAACCGGCGCCTCTAGAAGAGAACACCGGCCCAATTGCCAATTGGACTAGGGGACTGGATGTTAGTTTATAAAAGTTAAATACGTATTTTCTTTTTGTATAAAAGTTTAGTTTGATATTAAAAAGAATTTAGTGATGATGTTTTGTAGAAGATTTTACAAATAACAAAATTCATTAAATACGTATTTTCTTTTTGGTATTTGCAGTTGAGGAAAAGATTTTAAATCATTTACATCCCTCCATCAAACAATCCTCCATCTTTAAATTTTAGAAAATTCTTCTAAACCTATTATATATAAAAGAGTTAATTACTGTTTTCGTCCCTGAGGTTTGTCAAAAAATAACGGTTTCAGTCCATTAGTTTAAAAATTGCGATTTCAGTCCATTAGTTTCATTTTCGTAACCATTTCAGTCCACTAACTTAACTCCATCCATTTATTTTGTTAACTTTGAGTTAACTAACTAATTCAGGGATGGTTTGCGTCAGTTTTAGAAACACAGGGACTTAAGTGTAAACTCTAAAACATTAAAACAAAAAAATAGTAAATTCCAAAAAATAAAAAAAATAACAAAAAACCAAACAAATTCCAAAAAATTCTAAAAAAGTCTAAAAAATCCAAAAAATCCGTTTCGGCGCGAACTGTTTCCGAACCGTTTCGAGCTGAACCGTTTTGACCCGTACCGTTTCGACCCGAACCGTTTTGAGCTGAACCGTCCGTACCGTTTCGAGCTGAACCGTTTCGACGCGAACCGTTTCGACCCGTACCGTTTCGAGCCGAAACGTTTCGACCCGTACCGTTTCGAAGCCGAACCGTTTCGACCCGTACCGTTTCGAAGCCGAACCGTTTCAAGCCGTACCGTTTCGAACCGAACCGTGCCGTTTCGAACCGAACCCTTTCGAGCTGAACCGTTTCGAACCGAACCGTGCCGTATCGAACCGAACCGTTTCGAGCTGAACCGTTTCGAACCGAACCGTTTCGAGCTGTACCGTTCGAACCGTACCGTTTTGATGCGAACCGTTTCGAACCGAACCCTTTGGACCCGAACCGTTTCGACCCGAACCGTTTCGACCCGAACCGTTTCGACGCGAACCGTTTCGAAGCCGAACCGGTACGGTTCGATACGGCACGGTTCGCGTCAAAACGGTACAGCTCGAAACGGTTCAGCTCGAAACGGCTCGGTTCGATACGGCACGGTTCGGTTCGAAACGGTTCAGCTCGAAAGGGTTCGGTTCGAAACGGCACGGTGTTCGAAACGGTACGGCTTGAAACGGTACGGGTTGAAACGGTTCGGTTCGAAACGGTTCAGCTCGAAACGGTTTTTTTTGGATTTTTTAGAATTTTTATTATTTTTTAGAATTTTTTGGAATTTGTTTGGTTTTTTGGAATTTTTTTGATTTTTTGGAATTTACTATTTTTTTTGTTTTAATGTTTTAGAGTTTACACTTAAGTCCCTGTGTTTCTAAAACTGACGCAAACCGTCCCTGAATTAGTTAGTTAACTCAAAGTTAACAAAATAAATGGATGGAGTTAAGTTAGTGGACTGAAATGGTTACGAAAATGAAACTAATGGACTGAAATCGCAATTTTTAAACTAATGGACTGAAACCGTTATTTTTGACAAACCTCAGAGACGAAAACAGTAATTAACTCTATATAAAAAGCTACAATTAATAGTTCATCTATGTAGAAACGAGAAATATAATAAAATAAGGCCCTGTTTAGCTTAGCTTTTCAAAACAATTTATAACTTTTTGGAAATATTAGTAAGTCACAATGGAGTGATTTATTGACTTTCCGCTCAAAAAATAGTTTCACACAAACACTTTTTAACTTTTCAAAAAATCAATATGTTAACAAGTCACTAAAATAAGAAATCCCAAACACCCTCTAAGTACTTGTGAGTAAGATATACATAAAAATAATGGATGTGATGTGATGTAAGAGGTTTTTTTTTAAAATGGGAGAGAAATTTTGAAAAGTAAGATTTTTAGTTAAATTATAGGGTAAACAAGGGTGGAGGGGAAGTGACTTGATAGGCTTGAAATTTAATCTGGATATTAGTCTTCATTCGAAAACAAAGTTGGTTTTAACTTTGATATTCAGAAAGTCACAAGGTAAGGTGAATTAAAGCTTTGGGTACCTTGTACACATCTCCGAACCCTCCTTCTCCAAGCTTGTTTTCGTCCCCAAAATCGTTGGTCGCTTTCTTGAGATCATTGTAGTTGTAATCCTTCGAGCCTTGCAATTCTGTTGCCCCGTACAAGCTGCCTGGTAAGTTGGAACGAAAATGAGTTAATCTATTTCATTTTACTAGAAATTGATAATGCATACCTCCTGGTATTGTTCTTTTTGATCGGCAGTACCACCAAAGTACAACTATGAGCAAGACGATTAGGCCACCTACAACTCCAACCACACCTCCAATAATGGCTATTTTATTGCTTGAACCACCTATGAAAATATGATAAGTGACTTAAAATCGTCATCATGTCACCTTTTTAAATATAATAGACAAACCTTTGTGGGCATATGTTATTTGTGTATAGTACGATATTTCACATTCATTTCAACACATTTTAAATTTGTGTTGGTCTGTGGGACCTCTTCTGATGCTGGAGCACCCTCTGGTTCTAATCCTTTTAGAGAGATTGATTAATTTAGACTAAGAGAAGATCCAGGAGGTCGAGAAGGGAGGATTCAACTTTATGGGGAGGTATTAGTATTTAGTTATTATTTTTAGCAGTTTTGGTTTATCTTTTTGTTTTCGAATATTCTATTTTCTTGTTTTGTGATTCTAATCCGCCACTATAAGGATTTAAGGTTTTTGATTGTTTAGAGTTGATTATTATTTTGATATTGAAACTATCGATCAATGCATCTGACTTCGGAGATTCCAGTTGAAATCGTTTGATTATTGTCCATGCTTAATTGATTAGCAATTGTTTGTGTTGCGTTTGTATTAGATCTACCGTAGTCAAATGGTTGGACTTGGAAGATGTCGTCATCCCTTGCATAGAAACAATGAAGGATCATGTGATGAAGAGATCATACGACTAGAAGAGAGGACCACATAATTAGAGCTGAACCAACATCAAGTCGTAGATAATGAATCGAGACCATGGTGAAGACGAATGAGAGGTGGACGAGAACCCCTTCAAGTTGTTATGTCGAAATGTGGGACCCCTCCTAGGAATGACTTGTTTCGAGGGTTTGGTTTGAATGTGGAGATTCCAGACATTGATGGGAGTGTTCTAGCCGTTGACTTCATTGATTGGTCAAATGGTTGAGCGTATCTTCAACCTCAAAGGGATACCTGATCGATTGATCGCCAAAATGAAAAAGTTGTTAAGCCGGAAGTTTGTAGTAGCTAGTCAACCATAGACATGGAGTTTTCTTGGATTACCATCAAGAAGCTGATGAGTTATGATGGTTGAGGAGTTCATTAACCTCTTTGATCACCTTCGCACACGGTTTGTGGTGCATGGAAAGGAATAATAAGTGATTGCAAGGTTTCCTAGGGCTTTGAAACTAGAGATTCAGATGTGGTACAACTACATACACAGATGTGTGTAGGTTGGCACTCAAAGTTGAAAAGTATAAGAAGAGTAAAATGAAAGCAATGTGAACTAAGACTATGAATGCAACATATGCACTGACGTTATCGGTCTAGATCACGGTGAGACGTTAGTAATCAAATGAGTGTTCAGTACGACTCCTAAGGCTACGAAAGATGATGATGCGTGTCAGCAGAACAAGCTCTTCCGTACCAAGTGCCCCTGAACAAGCAATGTATGTAATGGGATTATTGACATGACCATTTATAAGAAGCTTGTGTCTTTAATCATGGATGAGATTCTAGGGTCAACAATGGATCATCCGGATCCATATCAACTTGCATGGTTTCTATACGGTAAGACCGTGTGTGTCGATAAAAGGCGCCTTGTTGAATTTTTAAATGGGTCTAAGTTAAGCATCAAGTGTGGTGCAAAACTGTTTCATGGATGCTTATCACCTCTTGCTTGGCAGGTTGTGACAATTAGAACAGAAGGTATTGCATGATGGACAGGGCCGGCCCTGAGAATTCATGTACCCTGTTCGAGCTCGAAAAACGTGCCCTTAGATCTTAACTAAATAAAAAATTTAAACTAGTTTTTTCATACAACTTTGAACCGTTGACAAAAATATAGCATTCGATAAACAATGCAATTAACAAAATACAAAATATAGTATTCGAATGAATGACATACCGTAATTTCAAGATGCATATCCTTTGCTTGTAATTTTTTGCTCACAATATTCACCCGGTTTAACACTTCATACCAAATGACAATTGATACTTCCACACGTTCTTGCTCTTGTTCTACTTCCTCGTGTTCCCGTTCTACTTCAACATGCTCTTGTGGTTTTTCCACATCAACAATAGGCGGATTAGGCGTCAAAAATTTTTGCATAGCACCCTTTTGTGACTTCACCAATTCATCTTGTCGTTTCCTCTTTAGACGTTTTTGCCATCCGGATGCTTGTTTAGGTGCCATTAACGCCTAAATATAATCGACAAAGTTTGTATCAAATTAAGTTAATGCCTAAATAAGGTTCGTTTGCATCCCTATATACGAGTAAACGAAATTATATATCTTGGAACAACTTAGATATTTTAAGGTTTTATCAATCAAGGAGATAATAAATATTGTTTATATTAAATCAAGTGTAATACTATTACAGTAATAGACATTCTCACATTCACATTGACAACTGATGGCATATCACATATGTATATTGGAATCGGCCTATTGTTCTATATTTAATTTTCTTATAAAGCACTAAATCCTACACCGATTTTCATATTGGAATCGGCAAGTGAAAGAAGTAAATAAAAAATAGATGGGATGATATTGCTAACCTTTATGGATTGATCCTTATCCTACACCGATTGCCAGCACACTGAAGCAATGATGATGATGACTGATCGAGAACAACCCAGAGCCTGCGACGATTCAGTTTCTGTTCTCTTTTTGCCGCCCACACTTCTTTTTTTAATTAGTTTTTAGGAAAAATTTGGGTATTGGGCTCACTAACCTAATGGGCTAAATAGTTTAAACAATATGATTTTTTTAAGTGGGCCTATCTTATTATTTTTTTGGTTATACCCTATTAAAAAAAAAATTTACACATATAATATCAGATTTTTTTTTAAAATTACGTGCCCTACGAAATCACGGGCCCTGTTCGGTTGTCCTCCCCGCCCTCCTTCAGGGCCGGCTCTGATGATGGATTCAACAATACGTACTTGTTCAAGAAGATGGGGTGAGCATTGATATGGTGGAATAGTCGAAACTTGAAAAGGGAGTCTACAGGCTTGAGTATTTCTTGGTTTGAATTGGCAGTTGAATTGGTTAGTGATTGGCCTCCCAGAATGGTTAGTTCTCCTTATTTGCACTTTTATGGTTCAGTTCCAATGTTTGAGTCGGGTGAGTCATTGGGTTGTGGTGCAGGGAATAGTCGTGTTAGGTTGGGAACGACATTAATGTCTAATCTCATATGGAGCTCATGTCCAGTTTCTACAGTATTGTGCCTAAGATAATGTGTGGGCCAAATTAGGTTAGTCTATATAAGGGTTGGATTGATGGACTCTATTGAATGATTCTCTACCTTATACGAAAAAAGGGATTGGTATCGGCCAACTGCGTCTACTGGATATTCGTCCACATGGATTCGGTTGACGTGGGTCGGGTTTTTAAGTGCGTGAGTTAGGAGGAGTATGGAATATCTAACTACATTAGGTGTTTGGTGGAAGCTAATTTTGTTGTTTTGTGGGTTATGATGATAGGGTTGATCCGTAAAGTAAACAAGCACATTAGGCTTAAAAAAGTGGATAGTTGTTCTGGGTTTCATTGTTATTTTTGGCTTCCAACAAGTCAAGTGAGGCCCATAAGATGTTTGGATTGACCCATGTTGATTTTTACAACAATTGTGGAGTATATGGACCATAGGTTGGGTGGGTATTTGAGTATAGAAAGTTCACATGTTCGTTGAAGGAGTTCTTCGCAAATTCTGGCTAAGCCACAATGATTTCTACAAGCGGTGTGGGCGTGATTTTGGTTTTTGCAGGTCTATATTTGTGGTGGTGATCTAGGGTTTTGAATATGACAACAAATTAACAAACTATTGTGTCCTAGTGAAGTTCTTGACTATTAAGATGTAGAGGTTGATGCCTCATGGTAAGAAGCATTGCTAAATTACAACTGCTTAATAAACTTAAAATGAACAATTTGTTAAAAGTATTTAAAAAACAATCACAATAAGTAGAGTTTGCAATTTTAAAATCCATTTACGATCTAGCGAGTCAATGTTGGTTATGTTAGTTGACTACTTAATATGGATGTTTTGATATCAATAATTTTTTAAGGTTTAGTAAATTTTGAATAAATAATTAATAATTTGATATAAAATAAAATATAAAAAAATCGGTTGCTAAAAGGTGGTCCCAAAGCTGGCTATTCCAAATAGGTTTCTAGATTTGTTAGTCTCACTAAACTTGGTCACAAAATAACCCCTGGTCGCAAAGCATTTGGAAATGGAATTGGCTACGAAGATTTTTTGACACTGCATTTTTAGTCGTAAGACTACTTGCAATCGAATATACAGTTGCAGTAACCCAATAGTTATGAGTTTTAGTAGTTTGTGATATCAATTTCCAAATCAAAAGGCATCATGAAAGATCAATGATGAAGCGATAAACTGCTATTTAAAATGTGCATGAGTCTCTCCCATACGGGGCCGCAGGGATGTCAAGCCAACCTGTGCCTTTTGCTACTTGTAGTGTCCTATGTGTATGTAAATCATATTCTAAAAGAAAGTTAACATAGGGATGCTAGAAGTCTCACCATCTCGTAGAAATGGTGCGATGTCAGTTATTTGGTTGCTTCTGAAAAATGGAATGCCAGAGTACCTCATAAAACACCCTGATTCAATAGCCCTCCCGTCATTAACATCATTACTGGCACAAATACTTATACTGGCATATGCAACCTCCAAGCAACTTTTGCATTCATCGGTTGTTAGTGTTTCGGCACACTGCGCTATTGCGTAAGCAATACTTGTATCGTTACCAACAACAGACGTTGTGGCCGCAGCATATAAACCATTTATTTTTGGAGTTGCAATAGAAAGACTAGACAATAATACATCCACGGCTGTTTTTGAAACATTCTGTCCTGATGTAGTACTATTACCACATATGCCTGGATTGACTCCTGGCAATATTGTTTCAGTGTAGAAAGAAATACTCTCGTACCTTCACAAAACAAATTAACTATTAGTGTCATAGTTCTGGTAAATATGATATTGGCTAGGTTGCTGCACAAAGTTCATAGGTACGATTTAAAATATTAAAAATATAGCTACTAAATTGTTGAAATTTGTAAACCCAAATTGTGGAAATGAACACTTTGCATAGGAATTATCAGGTGTGGTTTCTCCGTACCAATTATCAGTCATATAATTATAGATATTTGTAGCCCCTCAAATATGATCTATTTCTATCGCAAAACATGCCTAACGAAGACTATGATCTATTTCTATCGCAAAACATGCCTAACGAAGACGACTCCCACCATAAATGTCAACTATATATAACAGGACAAAACATTTTTAAGTTCATAAGTTATTTTTTAATTAATTATTGAAATAACATATCAATGTTTATTATATCAAATCATATTTTAATTTATAACTTTGTAAATCCAGTAAACTTATATCTTTTTAGTTCTCTAATTGAAAAATTTTGTTGTTAAAATATATAGATAAAAATATAAAGTCAGTTAGGTTTAGGGTTGGTACTTGAAGCAGTGGCGAAGCTTGACAATAAAGATGGGTGGGGGGGGGGGGGGGTAAAAACGTATATAACAAACAATTTCTATAGAACCGGGGGGTCGAAAACGTATATACCCAAAAATTTCTATATGAAAACTACATATATAACACTACTGAGCGAAAAGTTGGGGGTCGGGCGCCCCCAGGCCCCTCTTAAGCTGCGCAGAAGAGATGATCAATTTACAACAGGCTGTCAGTAGGAAGTGGGTCTATTAGTAGAAATTTTTATCGTTAGGAAGTAGTGCTTAAGTGATCAGTGCTAATGAATTGGCCAACATGATTTAATTATTGTTGTTGATGGATTCTAAGTAAGTGCTAATGGTCAACAGTTACTCCTAACATGGTTAACAGATTCTTTTTTGTTTCTATGTTAGAAACCGTTAGAGGTAGTTAAGCATGTCTATATAAACGTATGAGGAGATATCTTTCAGATATACTTTTACTGCTACATTGGTTCTCAAATTGTAACTTTTTCTTAGTCATATTGATAAGGTTTGATAGAAAATTGTTAATCCTTGGTGAATAACATCTTGACAATTCAAATTTGAGAATCTTTCATATGTTATTCTTTGGTGTTCAAAGTGAATCTGTTGAGATTCATGTTCAAAAAGAAGAACAAAATTATGGAAAAACTCATAGCACCCTTATACTGAGTGTAGGGAACATGGTAGTACGAGATCTATCAAAGGAGACCTTTGTTGTAGGATTTTGTGCCAAATTGGAGACCTTGCACATGAATAGTACTTGACCATACATTCTCCTTATTGGCTATTTGTTTTTTTATCTCTCAGTTTTCAGCATCAACGGCACTTATAACCCCTCATTTTTCTAAAGATTTCGTAATGGAGTATTACATGTGCTTTTTTTTATGTATGTCTCGGTATAAATTGTATATACTTAGACGCCTGGGTGTGGTTCATGAAGGGGGTTCATGGGGCTGATGTGGCCGGCGACCCCAACGGGGAACACCGCCACCTGTCCCACCTTCGGTTTAAATCGGGGAATTATTCCCGTTTGTCCCGATGTTGAATTCAAAAATCCTACCGTTGATTAATGGCTAATTTCAATAATAAAAAATTATTATTTATTTTAAACACTATATAACCCTCATTTTATTCCCCAAAATTCACCACAATCTTCATCTTTTATATTTCCTTCTCTCCCATTTAACTTTATTTTTTTTTTAAACCACCACACTCTCCATCTTTTATATTTACTTCTCTCACATTCATCCATTTCTCTTAAAATAATCAACATGAGTTCTTCATCGGGACGAGGAAATACAGGGAATTCTTTTTCTTAGCATGATGCTTGAGACGGCTAAAACTGTTGCCGAGATAGAAGAAGATGGTGAAGACGAAGAAACGTCACAACCAAGAACGAGAGTCGCGACGTTAAATAGAGATCGTGAAGGTATATTATTTCTATACAATTTTTATTTTAAAAGTTTTGTTATTTATTTTTAGGATTGTTTTAAATAATTTATTAAACTTAGTTTTTAACATTTATTTAAGGTGCTCATGAACGTTCGGTTGGTGACAACTCTGCTGAAAACTGGGTGTACACTGACTAACAATTTAGGCATCGGTTTCGAATGAGTCGACGATTGTTTGTATATATTGCCAATGATTTGGCTAGTTATGATGACTTTTTCACATTGTGCTACGAGGCTAGATGGAGAAGTGGTTTTACTACGTTTCAAAAATGCACTTCGACACTTTGTCAACTAGTGTATGGCATTGTTAGTGATTCATGGGGTGAATATTTAAGGATGTCCGAGAGAATGTGTCGGGAGTGTTTTTATGAATGTACGAAAGGTATTGTGAACCTGTATAGCAAGATTTATTTACGTAGGCCAACGATGAAGGATATCAAAAAGCTTTATGCATTCCATGAAGAGAGACATGGATTTCCTTGGATGCTAGGAAGCATTGATTGCACTCATTGGCAATGGCGCAATTACCTTATCCGTCAATAAACTTAGAGGTCACTTGTTCACAAGATATATGGATTTGACATGCTTTTTTTGGGGTTGCAAGTTCCAATAATGATTTAAACGTTCTTGCAAGATGTCATATTTTCGACGATATCATTAGAAGTACGGGTCCTGATTCTTCTTACATGCTCAATGAGGTGTCATACAAGCATGGGTATTACCTAGGTGACGGTATATACCCATCCTATACGGCTATTTAAAACTATTCCAGAACACGGTGATGAAAAAAGAAAAAAGTTTTCAAAGTGCCAAGAATCGGCAAGGAAAGATGTTAAACGGTTGTTTGGTGTGACAAAAGCAAAATGGAGATAATACAACTTCCGGCTTGTGCATTTTAACCAAAAAATTGAGATACATTATGTACGCTTGTTTAATACTTCATAACTTGATTATTGAAGATGATGGTCGAGCAATATGTGAATACGATCCAAATGACATTCATGAGAATGTTGAGGGAGTTGACGAGGAACAACAACAATCAAATTTGTGGGCGATACGCAGTGAGCACGTTCTTGGAAACCTATATGGGCGGATTTAATCAACTATATTTGGAATAACTTTCGTGTCGATCAAGTTGATGACGAGTAGTGGTGTTTGTAGGTTTAGGCAAAATATATTTTATAATTTTAGTATGTGATTTGTGTTTTTTTAAGTTATAATCTTCTAGAATTTTTTATAAAGTTGAATATTCTTAAAAATATTTGTATTTAATATAAATAAATACATTCGACAAATCAAAAAATGTGTTTAAAAATAAAATATATTAAGTAAAAAATATTAAAAAATGGAAGGGGGAAGGGGAAGAAGGGAGAACCACACCCCATTTTGGAGGAGAATGATGAGGTGGAAGGGGAGGGTAATGTGGCGCTGATATAGACATGGAGAAAGGGAGCCACACCCCATGGTCTTACAAACACAAGTCCCATACACAAGTCATCTACAGGACATTCTTCTGATTGGCTATTTGAGTTCTTTTCTTATCTCTTAGTTTCTCTTTGTTTTTTATTTACTTTTATCTCTCAATTTTCGGTATCGACAGTTATAACCCCTCATTTTCCTAAAGACTTTGTAATAAAGTTTTGTGTGTGCTTATTTTTATGTATATCTCGGTATAAATTCAAGTTGATTTGTATTTCGCCGTGCATTTTTTTACAAATGAATCGGGTTAAATATAATAAGTTTACGTGCTTATTTTTATATACGTTTTCAGTTATTCTACGTTTTAAAATAAATTTTGTTCAAAAACGAGTCAGGTCATATTATACGTTTTCATTAGAGAGTATAAATTCGAGTTATTTTATGTTTCGACGCCGCCACAATGCGCCGTATCATTCTTTAATTTACGAAAACATTATTTTTTACGTGTTTATTTTTATGTAGGTGTCAATATATTTCAAAAACACAAGTCTCCTCTACAGGACATTCTTGGCTATTTGGGTTTTTTTTTTTTTTAGTTTCTTTTTGTCTTTTTATACTTTTATCTCTCAATTTTCAGTATTGACACTTATAACCCCTCACTTTTCTAAAGACTTTGCAATGTCGTTTTACGTGTGCTTATTTTTATGTATGTATCGGTATAAATTCAAGTTTGGACATATTTCGGCGTGCATTTTTTAGAAAAGAATCGAGCCAAATATAATACGTTTTCGTGCTTATTTATAAATATATGTTTTTAGTTGTTTTACATTTAAAAAAAAATTGCTCGAAAAAGAGTCAGATCAAATATAATATGTTTTTATTAGACCGTATCAATTCGAGTTACTTTATTTTTCGACGACGCCACAACACAACGAACCATACCATTCTTTAACTTAAGAAAACATTATTTTTTATATGTTTGTTTTTATGTACATGTCAGTATACTTCAAAAATACAAATCTCACCTAGAGGACATTCTCCCGATTGGCTATTCGGGTTTTTTGCCTTTTAGTTTCTTTTTGTCTTTTTATACTAATATCTCACAATTTTCAGTATCGACACTTATAACCCTTCATTTTAGAAATCGGGTCAAATATATATGTTTTAAGTTGGTATACGTTTTAAAATAATATTTGTTTGAAAATATCCAGTCAAATATAATACGTTTTCATTAGACCCTATAAATTCAAACTTAAGGAATCGACATCTCCAAGAGATGCGACGTTCCTGAATTGATGGAAAACATCAGACGCGATCAAGAGTCACGTAATCAAGGAATGGACGCGATGGTTCACTCGCACCTATTCATTTAGTATATATAGGGTTTATTTATTTCATTGTAATAATCACTTTCAATCAATACAAGCAAGTTTATTGTTCCTTTGACTCTCAATTCTTCATATACAAAACCTGTGATTCGCATCTTTGATTACCAACATTGATTCCGGTAAGTGTTATGGATGCACAAGGCGTCATACCTAAAAGGCTAGGAATAAGAGAGAGAAACTCAAGAAAAGAAGGCTTAAAGTTGGACCAACAATTAGGGGGTGATTGTTAGTCTTAATTGTTTAATTATTTGATACAAAGATTAGAGTCAATTATGTAAATAGTGCAAAGTGTCAAAGGGTTAGTTTTTAACAATTGTAAATTATAAACTATTTACGTCGTTTCAATTAGGGTTAAGGGATGTGATGATTGATGAAGCATCGTGACGTTTCATTATGTATAAACTGAATAAAGGGTTCATCCCTCTTGTTGCTCCCATGCAATTTTTGGTTCTTCTTATGATGGTTGTATTCAGTGATCTCTCCTGGGACTGATAGTCCACAACATCCCTTCCTGATAGAATTTCGAGTGTTTTAGCATAACAACCCTGTTTGGCCCTGTTAGATTGAACGGTGGTCTAGCTGGTTCCTAGTTTAACTGGGCCTGCTAGTCCGGCTCATGAAAACAATGGTTATATATTTGAAAATAGAATTAAATTGTTGACTTCATGTTTCAATAAAAACTTTCCTAGGAAAACTTTTCTGGCATGGAAAGTCTTTGAATGCAATATGCCAATAAATAGTTGTATAGCACAACTATGTTGGAACAATTCAGAACATGGGTCAAGTAACTAGTGGGTCGGATATGGGCGATTGGTTCAAGTCAAAAGAGACGTTGCATGGAATAAGGAGGTAGTTGCGTATGATCAAGTCGCCTAGATCCAACGTTATTCATCCAAGAGTTTAAGGATTATCAGTTGTTTACGTTGTTATAAGCAGGGAATGTCCTAGCTTTATTTTTATCTTTTTCTTTCAATCTGTCGAAGTAACTTTCAGTTGTGCCGACCGGTTTGCTAGTAAACAAAGTTACCTTCCATCTATTATTGTTGTTTTTATCTTTGTGCTATTCTGATTATATACATGCAATCTTAAAACAGAGAGGAAGAGTGTTCACCTTAGAAAACAACCATCAAGTACTGATCTGGCACCGCTTAAAGTGGCGCAGCTTCGTATTGAACTAGCTGCAAAGTCAAAACAACTGATGCAGTCCCTTGTCGACATATACTTCCTGCACTGAGCCATTACATAAACCGTCACCGAATTTCTTGCGAGTTCTGAGGTTGCAAAGTAAGTGTTATTGTTGGATAATTGTCTACGGATGTCTCTGAAAGTATCATTAAGATTATCGAAGAAATTTGGGATGTTTGTGGCGTTAACTGGGCTGCAAGTCTGCCTTAGCAAGTTTGTTTGTGGCTGTGACCTCCCCGGACTTGTGAGAAAGACCACAAACACGATGGCAACCACCACCATCCGCCACCTAAAGGACCACCACCGGGTCATGGTTCCTTCTTTGTTTCTTGCTTCAAAATGGATATTCAACTTGAGAATGTATGGTGGGTGCAGAGTGCGGATTAACCATATAAAGAAGCTGAACTTGACCAAGCAACGACATCTTTATTTAATTGAAATAATATATAATTATAGTGGTTTTCAGACCTTAGAAAAATCTTATCTTTGAATTTTCGACGGCATTAGAATTTTCTTCTTCGTATTTTTAGGTGTGTTTGAATATAGAAAATGAAAGATAAAATGTTTATACGTGAGATCCATTAGTTAACAGATCACCAGGAATATATAAGAACAAGAGTTTCCTTTTTGTTGGTGAGTGTGATCTCTCATCCAATGGTTGATAATACGTGAAGGAATATAGATGGACTTTAAAAGGTTGACGTCTTCTTTTTTGTTTTGAGATTTTATTAAGGGGACTTAAGGCAAGTAGGTGTACGTGGGGCTCGTCCTGGCACGGCGACGGACCGTTGTGAAATTCCTCCCCACTCCCGTTGGCCCGTCCCGTCATGAATGTACTCACCAAGCCGTGCTCGACGGACCGGCAACACACACACAACTATACATACATACATATGTATATATAAAGGGGCTCATCCCCCACATTTTAGGTCCATCCTCTTTAGGCTCATCCCCACACCCGATGACATGTACGCCTACATAGTGGGTCATCCTTTGAGGACTGACTACCCTCCTCCACATCCCATAGTCTAATATTCATATGTCCCTTTCATTTATCTCTTTCTATACATACATAGATAGATATATATACACAAAGTTAGAGTGAAAAGGGTGTGAGAATAAGTTATAGGGATGTGAGAATAGCGAGAGGCTTATTAAGTCCATCAATGGTTCTATCGTCGATAAAAATATGTTTTCTCACAGTGTTATATAACTATATATTTACTCATATAGTAATATCAAATCTATAGGTAAAATACTCTAGTGTAAGTTTCGCTCAGAGAACAGTGCATTTAACATATTAAATATATCATAAAAATTCAAATTTAAATGCTAAAAGTTATTTTTTCAAAAAAAAAATTCAGAGCTTTTCCATATAACATTGTGTAGAAGCTATTCTAATAAAAAATCATTTATGTAATTTTTTTAAACCTTTTTTAACTGTTTTTTAAATATACTTTTATATTATTAGTTTTAAATTTTTTGTTAAAAAAGGTTCTACATGTATTTATAAGGAAAAGTGTCGATTTCTTTTTAAATAATTGTTTTTTATCATGTCAAGTTGAAATTTTAACATATTACATGCATGGTTCCTCGGTAACTCACTTTTTTAGTGTTCTCTAATGAACCCTCTCTTAGTATTCTAAATGCAATAGTGTCATAGTAAATATCTTAAGATCTTTAACTTTTATAACCAAACAGAAACTGACCTCCCTAGCAGGGAACTAAGAGCACCTCCAACGGCTTGATCTATTGGAGGAGTCCGCTCACCGGACCACACTTCACTAAAACCACCCCCGTTGTGAGATGATGACTCTGACGTCTGGAGCATGCATGGTCCGCTTCAGCGGGCTTGTTCGCTGGATCGATGGGGTGCCCGAGCTCATTTTTGAACGACGTTATTCTTTAAAAAAAAATTTAAGTTTTCAAAATTTCAATCTTTCAAACGATAATTTTTTGAATGTGTCTATATATATATAGACACACACACTAGTAGGTTGCCCGCACGATGCAGCGGGGTGGCACTTTGCATTGCAATACTCGTTGTTTTTGGTTGTTTTTTTATTCATGTAATATTTATTATAGCATCATTACGGTGGATATACGTTTTACACATGTTGTAATACACAAAGCTCACTCCATATTTTACTTGTTGTACCTTCTTCTTCAACTTGTCAAATCAATGACGCTATGTGTTCCTTAGGAAAAGAAACCATTGGTTTGATGTTATCGGAGTTGGGATGATTATTTGGCACTAAATTTACCATATCAAGATTTTTTTTACCCACTTTTTAGCGTTTTTGGTACCCACTTTTTAGCGTTTTTGGTACCTGTTCACTACGGTACCGGTATTTTACCGAATTTTACATACAAATACCGATACCAATTTGGTACCAGTACCGGTACCGAACATTTTCAATACTGGTGGAGCTCATCTCTAATTCGGAGTGAATACAAGGAAAATTTAAAGTTGTTAGATATGTTTAGCCAACCTCATAAACTATGAGTATAAGAGTTGATAGTAGAATAATAAATGGTTATTGATAAATGAATGTAAACACTGTAACAATTAGGTAACATTTGCCATTAAAAATTATGTATCAATTACAATCAGTTAACCATTTATTATTGCTGATGGTAGAATAATAAATGGTTATTGATAAACGAATATAAACACTATATCAGTTAGACCTATTAATACTCTAGTGGTCTGTTACTAGTTTAAAAAAATGACTATCAGTTAAATCCATCTATAGATAATAATCATTTGTTGCCAATGTTGCTACCACTTTTTGTAAATTCTCATTCATTAATTATTTAATAGTGTTATCACCTTATGCATTTAAATTCAAAAACAAAAAACATAAATAAGTTAGGCGACTCAATTACCGATGCAAAAGTATCTATTATTTATATTTATAAAAAAAAATATTAGAGTAAACTGCCATTTTGGTCCCTGAGGTTTGATCACTTTTGTCACTTTTGTCACTTTTGTACAAAACTCAAACCTTTTAAATCTGGGTCCCTATGGTTTCACTTTTATTGCCATTTTGGTACAAAAGTAAAATCAGTTGATATTTGTGTAATTTTTGACAATTTACCCTAAAGTTTTATTCTTTCACAATTTAAGTTTAAAATTTTTAATCTTTGTTTCATTTTTAACCTTAAAGTTTTAATCTTTGACAATTTAAGTTTAAAGTTCTAATTTTTTGTAATTTAACCCCTTTGATTAATTTGATTTTTTTACTTCTAATTCAAAAGTTTCCATCTTTTCCGATTTAACCACTTTGATTTTTTTTACTTATGTGTTGTAATCTTGGCTTGGGGGGTTTTTCAAAGAAAAAATAGTTATGCATATGGTTGTTGTAACCTTAGCTTTGGGTTTTTCAATAAAATTTTGATATTTTTACTTTTCATATAAAAGTATTTCATAAATTACTTTTAACTCAAAACTATTTGTTTTTTTACTTTTAACACAAAACTTTTTATCTTTTGCAATCTATCCTCACAACTTTTTTTACTTTCAACTTTGGTCATTTATAGTTTTCATTTTGCGCAAATTTTTCGCTTTATGCTTTGTTCTAAATTTTGTGACTTAACACATCGCAATGTGCGTCTTTGGTTTAGCGTTTTTACGTTTCGTTCTAAATTTTGCGAGTTAACACGACGCAACGTGCGTGTGTGGGTGAACGTTTTTATATCGTCTATTTTTTTCCCGTTTAACAGGTTCAACATAACGTGCGCGTCCTAAATCGACTTAGTTATAACTAAAGAATCTCCGCCGCATTGCGGCGGGTCATAATTCTAGTTATTTATATTTATAAAAAAAAATATTAATGTAAACTGCCATTTTGGTCCCTGAGGATTGGTCACTTTTGTCACTTTAGTCCAAAACCCAAACCTTTTAAATCTGGGTCCCTGTGGTTTCACTTTTATTGCCATTTTGGTCCAAAAATAAAATCAGCTGATATTTGTGTAATAAAATCCTGTTATTTTGTCCTTTTCCTCAGGGCCAAAATTGTCAATATAATTTTATGAGTAAATTACAAGTTTTGTCCTTTATGTATGTCCCAAATTGCAGGCGCTGTCCTTTGTCTTTAAAATTGATGAGTTTTGTCCTTAATGTTTGCAAATCTTGCACGTTATGTCCTTTAGGCCAAACCCAGTTAATTTTTTTGGTTAAATCTGATCACCCAAGGGTATTTTTGTCTTTTTACCTATATATTTAATATTATTATTAAAAAATACCTATTATTAAACGTATTATTATTACTATTATTTATTTATATATATAGTAATCTGATTCTCCTCTCTCTCTCTCTACAACTACTTGTCTGCTTCTTTCTCTATCTCTACCCAATCTCGCAACCACCCCCCTGCTTCTCTCTACCACCACCACATCACCACCGTTACCAAAACCACCTCCAACCCTACCGAAAACGCATCTCCAACCCCATCGAAAACCCATCTCCAAACTCATTTCTCTCTCTCTCTCTCTCTCTCTCTCTCTTTACCTCTCAAAACCACCTCCAACCCCATCAAAACCCATCTGAAAACCACCTGCTGAGCCTTTTGACTTAAAGATCTGAAATCGCAGACCTAAAATCGTATGCGAAACATATGGGAAGTGGATCTAAGATCTGAAATCGTGGTGGTGGATAGTGGCGGTGGTGGTTGTGGTGTCAAGCTCGAATCGAACTGTTTTTGTGGCGATCTATTAAAGATTAATGCCCTGTCTTTCCCCCTTATCAATCGGTATGGGGATCCGCCACACATGGCGGCGTACACGACAGAGTAGATGGTGGGTCACCGGCGACTGAGGTAAGCACCCTAACCTAGGGTTTCATTGTCTGGTTTATTCTGATAGGTTAAATCTAGAGTTGATTGTGCTTGATGTTGGCTTTTCGGTAACAGTGGGTGAATGGTGGTGATGGTAGATAGAGGTGGCAGCTACTGTAGTGGTCGTCGGCGTCTGAGATTTTGACCGCCGGAGAAAAGGTGAATATTGGTGTTGGTAACCCTGGTGGTGGATTGATGATGTTGGTGGTGGTTGTGTCGAATCGGGTGGAAATTGGAAGGAGTTCTTCTCCTTGTCGAAGGTAGTATGAACCAAACGCTAGATTGCAACCTTTGGTGCATCTGGATTGAGCCAGTTAATTGAGATAAATTGAGGTTATGAATAAGAAGGTGGGGGGGATTAATCGGAACCCTAATTTGAGGTCCAGCATGATTTGTTAGGGTTCATGTGGTGGCAGGAGGTTGAGGGGGTGGTGGCGGAGGTGGGATGGCTGGTGGTGGCAGGAGGTTGAGGGGGTGGTGGCGGCGGCATAGAGAGGGGGAGGAAGAGAGAGAGTTAATCTTGGTTCTGCTGATTATTATGAAGAGTTATATGTGTTATATATATTTTTTGTTTTATTTATTTAACTATTTTTAATAAATGGACCAAATTACCCTTGTGACATGCAAATTTAACCAAAAAAATTAACTGGGTTTGGCCTAAAGGACATAACGTGCAAGATTTGCAAACATTAAGGACAAAACTCATCAATTTTAAAGACAAAGGACAGCGCCTGCAATTTGGGACATACATAAAGGACAAAACTTGTAATTTACTCTAATTTTATTATAACACATTATTAATTAAATTAATTAAATTAAATCATCAATCAGAGCTTTCCTTTAGGGATGATTTTATAATCAACCGAATTGTTATCAAATCATCAATCAGAGCTTTCCTTTATTCGTAAATCATTCCTTTTAGCAGAGTATCGGTCGAGTTTGAGTATTAAAACGAGTCTAGACAACAACTTAGAAACTTTACACACGAACAATTCCACCAAAAAAATCTTTTGTTCTTCGTTTGCAAAATTAGCCGAATCAACAGTCTCACCGGAATTGGATGAACTTCGGCCGTCGTTTCAGTTGATCATCCTTTCGCAAATCTGTGAGTTTTCCTATACTTTTTTATTGTTATTTAAACCAGAGCAATAGCCCCATTCATGATTGAGTGAATTTTAGGATTGTAGAGATCAGGGTTAATGTGTATTTCAACCAGAGCAATAGTACCATAAAACTCCATATTACAAGGATTGATAAACTACAGCTTGATGGTTTGTTCCAGCGATTAAAACGACGACCTGGGTTTTGTGTTGTCCAGGATGTTCTCAATGGGGTTGGGGTTCCACATGTGCATACCACCATTGTCGATCAACACGGTTGCAGGAGAATGGTGTTTGGAGAAGATGATGGATTAGGGTTTGGGTTTGGGTTTGGGTTTGGGTTTGGGGAATATGAAGATGATAAGTCTGCTTTTATAAGGTCAAAGGGTTATTTAATTTAATTAATTTAATTAATAATGTGTTATGATAAAATTATATTGACAATTTTGTCTCTAAGAAAAAAGACAAAATAACAGGATTTTATTAGACAAATATTAGCTGATTTCACTTTTAGACCTAAATGGCAACAAAAGTGAAACCACAGGGACCCAGATTTAAAAGGTTTGAGTTTTGGACTAAAGTGCCAAAAGTGACCAAACCTCAGGGACCAAAATGGCAGTTTACTCAAAATATTATTTAATTGAAAGGAGAGAAAAAATATAGTTGTTTTTAGTGAAATTATAAGGTAAAAAAAATGGAAGAAATGTGAATGCTCTAAGGCATTTGTTCAAGGGCCCTATAACCTTATTTTCACATCCCCTAGGGTATAGGGGGCGTATAAGGTTATACGGCCCGTATAGAATGATTTTGCACAGAAATTAATGCAGTGGAATCTTTTTTTTGTTTTACATGTATACGGGTCGTATAATATTATACGACCCGTATACATATGTATACGAGCAATATAATGTTATACGGCAAAATGTGTTTATTTTTTGAGGTTTGATCAGGTTTTTGGGTTTTAAGATCTGTATACGGGGCATATAAGGTTATACCACCCGTATATATTTTTTTAATTTTTTATTTTTTTTGTGTAAAACCGAACAACCGTTTAATAAATTTTAGTAATTCTTTAGAGAGTAAACTGCCATTTTGGTCCCTGTGGTTTGGGCAGTTTTGCCATTTTAGTCCAAATCTCAAACTTTTTAAATCTAGGTCCCTGTGGTTTCACTTTTATTGTCATTTTAGTCCAAAATTCAAAAACCCTCATTTTTTTACTGTTCCAACATGCCTATTTTGTCTTTTTGTGCAGGGGCATTTTGGTCATTTGAAATTATTATACAATTATTATAATACATTAAATACCATCATCTTCTTCAACCAACTTCTTCTTCACACAGAGTTCACCGCAGACCATCATCTTCTCCACCCCCACTACACCACCACCATCCCCACCGCACCCCCAATGCACCACCACCATCCCCACCGCACCACCACTACACCAAAACTCCGATGACGCCCAAGGAACAGCGGCGGCACCTCCAACCACCCGTCACAACCTAACCACCTGCAATTCGTTTCAACTTTCAGCGGTTGCATCAAAACAACCGCATCCTATACAAAAATTGTCAAATCCGCCATTTGTTTCAACTTTCAGCACTTGACAGGAACATATATCTCAGATTTGACACCAACACCTTCGCCGTCGTCACAGGGGAAGTTGGGGGTTAGGGTTAGGGTTTCGACGCAAAATTGGGGGTTAGGGTTAGGGTTTCAATGCCGGTGATGAGGATGATGCCAATGATGAGGATGATGCCGATGATGAAGACGATGACGCCGGTTTGATTGAATTCGTGTGAATCCTCATTGTTGATTGAATCAGGTTTGTGTCATAAGTTACCTCATTGTTGATTGAATCAGGTTTGATTGAATTGGTGTGATTCAGATCTGGATCGGTTGGGTGAAATGAAGCCGGAGAAATCTCTGGTTTTGGCGCAGGTGGTGGTGGGGGTGGTGGTGCGAGAGGGATGTGGCAGGTGGTGTTCCATCGCTGAAATCTCTGGTTTTGGCAAGAAGATGATCTGAACAAAAATGGATTACATAAACTTAATATTAATTTAGTTTATTAATTATTAGTATGTTATATTAAAATCAAAATGACCAAAATGCCCCTGCACAAAAAGACAAAATAGGCATGTTGGAACAGTAAAAAATGAGGGTTTTTGAATTTTGGACTAAAATGGCAATAAAAGTGAAACCACAAGGACCCAGATTTAAAAAAGTTTGAGATTTGGACTAAAATGGCAAAACTGCCCAAACCATAGGGACCAATGTAACACCCCGAAAACGGGTTTGGTAATCAAACCACGTTAATATTTATGAACGGGTAAAGTACCGTTAGTAGTGAAGTTAACCCGGTAAATATTAGGGATTAAATAAAGAAACCTAATATTAAATAAAAAGGAATAAAGGTTGTTGAGGAAACAAAGTATATATATAAGGCCCGAGTTAACGAGACTTAAAATAAAACGGGTTATAATTTCCCGAACCCATTAAAATAACTAGGAATAAAAATAACCTAGTTAGAAAGAAGCCTTGTAGTAATATGTTAGAAGGTTAAAAACACCTAAAATAAGAACCTAATAATAGTTTGGGGACCAAAGGTGTTAAGTTTGAAACTAATATTATTAAAACAAAATTTAAAACACCAAACATGTGTCTAGTTCGATCAAGAACGCAGGGGGCGACCAAACATCCTCCACCAAACCCTAGTTCATTCAAATTGTCCAAATTGAAGGCCAAATTCTGTTTCGAAACGAAATCCGAGCACGAAATAGTGATCTCCACTGAAAAAGGAGTCATAAGGTATGTGAATTTCATGAGAAATCTCTAGTTTAATTTCTGGGTGATCTTAGAAAATTCGAAATTGATGGTTGCATGTTTGTTATATGGATAGAATAGGAACATAGTAATGTCTAAGAGTAAACCCTAGACAAGTATATGTTGAAATCATGCTTAGCTCAAGTAAATTTAGATTTTGTTGATACTAAATTCATGTATGAGATGTTTTTAGGGTTTTGATTGCAAAAAAATAGTGTTATGATGTCAAGAACAAGCTTAAATTGAAAGCTGAATTCAAACGACTCTTGATTAGAATTTACAGCCAATTTGTATTGGCTGTAACCTGGACAAAACTTGATAAAAACATGTGTTTCTTAAGTCTAAAATGTAATTCCAGGAAATATCTTTAAAACCCCCACTGGAATCTCATTTTTTCGACGAAAATTGAGCGTTTTATGAATTTTTCCGTATCAAAGGTTCAAGCTGCGTTTTCTGGCAGAATTTGCAGCCCATTACGAATGTCATAACTCAATTTAGGAATTGAGTTATGATCTCAAATTCTTACTGTAGAAAGTTTTAAGTGATTAAAAGAATCTTCAATTGGAATTTCGTCAATCGGACAAACGAGGAATTTTAAATGAATTTTTCCGTAAGCTACAGTCAGAAGTGACGAATCTGATTGCAGCTTAGTAAATGATTTTTTACGAGTTTTTGGTAAAGAGTTAGATCTTGAAATTTTAACACAAGGTCTAACCCACCGAGAGGTACGCCATATAAAAAAATCATAATTTTTGAAGTCTTGTAAACAAGTTAAACAGGTCACAAAAAACAGTCTATTTTCAGTGATACGAAACTTGATTGTTGATGTTATAAATTATGCCCACAATGTTCATATGTTGAAATTATGAATCAAACGCGTAATTTCCTAGTTCGACTAATTACGTGTGATGTGGGGTAATACAAATTTTAATCATGAAGTTGATTTAGCTTATATGCACATATCATATAATTAAGGGTAGTTAACTTTTGAAGAGTTAAACTAACCATGGACGGAGTCGAATAGTAGTTTTGACATAGAAAATACGTAAGGTGGAATAGTCGTGGTTATAATGACTAATCTAACCACCTTGTGAATTATGATGATAGTTTGACTCTTGACAAGCTAGATGGAGGCTTGGGAATGAAGCGGGTCAAACAGAGCAAGTACAAAAAGGAAAGCGTAATTTGGATGCGAGGTAAGTAAAAGCTTACACCCTTTTTAGTATACATCAGTTGTGTGTATTGAAAATGAATAAGGAAAAGTTAGTAATAGAGTTATAATGTTCCGACGCAAATAATATGAGTCGGAACTAGTGCAATGGAGAGAAATCATAAGCAATGGCAAAAAGGGGTAAATTTGGTAAATTAGTCATGTGACGATGAACTAATAAGAAATTTTGAAACATTACGTTATGGTGTAAACCGGAATGGGTAAAAAGGGCGAGATGGTAACTAGATATCATCTCATAATGGAAAATGGTCGTTCGGACTAAACGGGTCAAATGGCATTGGCAAGATCATTTGACAATATTAATTGATGATCGCTTGTTGAGTTTTGTGATTTCAGGAAATATCATACGGTTCGCGTTGGTATTAATTAGAAATTAATAGTAAGAGATATTTAAACTGGTCAATCCTATGACTCGAGCCAGGTACGCCTAAATGAATTTAAAGTTAAATGTGCAATTTTGGTCAAATTGATAGTGATGGTCCTTCGCCGTAAAATGAAGGACATAAACTTGACCAAAAAGTCCTTGTTGGGTAAAATGGGGAAACGACCCTTAGAGGTTGCCTAGGAATTTCTATTATGATTACGAAGTCCGTAGTTATGTATAAAAATTATAGGTAATGACATTCGTGGGACGAATGTCTAAAAATGGGTCTTCTGCGTAAAATGTCTAACCGAAGGGTAGAAATTAGGATTTTGGATTCCTTATGTTAAATCCACCACAAAATTGTTGTGGTGGAATAAAATTAGTTGTTTAGTATGTGAATAAAAGATGAGAAGTGAAAAGAGTGACTTTAACGTTTAAATGCTCAAAAGTCCTCTAAACGGGTCAAAATAGAATAAGAAGTAAATTGTGGTTAAATGCTTAGATAGATACAAATGAATCGGTAAATGTAAATGCCTACGTAAACTCTTTGGTGGGAACGAAAACGTTAAGGTTCGACAAGCCCGGATGGGTAAATATGATAGGAATTAACTATTGATTCTATAGCATGTAGAGTGATGATAATGCCAAACGGGTCGAATAATCACCTAAGAAATTTATGATCCAATCGTGTATAAATCAGATTTTATGCAAACCAAGGTGATAAACGGGTCCGTAATTTAATTACGAACGTGTAGGAAAAAGATTCGTACAAAAGGACAAGTAGATAAAAAGTTATGGCATTTTGAAGTTGTGTTTTTGTAAAAACTTGAGCTGGGCAAAAAAAAATGCAGACCCAGAACCAGACCTGCTGGAAAATAGTCTTCCCCGCGCCACGCGAAGGGAAACCATCAAACTAGCACGACACGTGGGCGCTGTCGCGGCACGCGTACAATCTAAGGTAGTCTCTTGCGTGGCGCGAGAGACGTAAAACCTGGAAATTTTATTTTGTTAGTTTGACTATGGAACTTGTTTAAACTCGTTTATAAGTTATCAAAACTAACTTTTTAGTTGGTTTTGACAGGTAATGTCAAGGGTTCCCGGATGAAGATCAAGCTCAACGAAGAACCGAACACGATCAAGATACAAGCTTCCGCACTGCGTTTCTTTGAAATTTTTAAACGACGAACTAAATTTCATTATGTAGTATTATTTTTAAATTGTAAAGGTTTTTAATAAGCCCGTATATCTTTATATGAATGTGTATTCGTAAATACACATTTAATTAGCCGTTATTTGTACAAAAAACCGTTATATAATAGTAAGGGTGTTACAACCAAAATGGCAGTTTACTCTTCTTTAGATAGTGTTTTAAGTATCCGGAGTTTGTTGGTTTGTTTGTAGCTAGGGTTTAGAATGGTTGAATATGGTGATATTAGAACACTGTACACTGCATGTAAACACAGTGACTTTGTGATGTGCGACAACATGCACTTTTTCTTGTAATACCGTACGATGTACACAATAATTTGTACTATATGATTATGCATGTTGAACTTATGATATGAATGATTTCAGGTTTACTTTCAAAAGACTCACACATACATTAGATGTTGCATGCTACTTATCATTGATAAATGCAATCCGAAACAGTTCAATTAGTGCTCATACGAAACTAGCACAATTATCAGATAAACAAGTAGTACTGACGGGAGTTCAGTACTCTGACAGACATCATGCTAGGACACAGAATGAGGCTCAGAACCAAAGTCTATAATAGAACTTCATGTAGGAAAGTAAGGGTTATGAAACTGCCTTCCGAATGACGAATAAACACTAAAAAATACCCGAAACACACCATAAATGCATAATTCCATAAAATTCAGCAAAAATTAGCAATTAAACATCAAAATGCAATGCATAAATAAGGTTTAGATGTCCATAATAACTTGTAAAGTGTCGGGAATGAAAATTGTCATAAAAGGTATCTCATAACTCACTAAACTGCGCAATTTAGCACCTTAACGAACCGGTAACCAAACGAATAACCGGACACTACCCAAAACACCAAAATCAAACTAGAAGCATTGTTTTAACATCATAAGACTAGTTGTTAACACTAAACACCATATTACACATCAAAGTCCCTAAACACACTAAACCCCTAACTAAACACTTAACTTCTAACTAGATTATGTAACTAATCATTCAAAATCAACTAGATACCCCCCCTAGGCCGGTTACAAGGGGCCCTACCACCCCACCAATTCTTGAATATTTTGTTTAAGGTTGTTGCAAAGATATTAAGCATTTGATCTATTGTATAATCAATTGTTGGAGGATAAATGGACATAAACTTTTAGACTTCACATAACATCATCTTCTAAAAATTCAAACACCATAACCCTTTCTCTCCACCTCCAAACTCACGGCCACCATTACCCACACATACACATCCATTTTCAATCCATTCCAAGGTAATCCAAGAGTGTTCTAAGGTGTAACAAGGCTACTTAAGAAGGATTCAAGCTTCGAAAGTGCAAGGACCACCTTGAGGAGTTATTAACCACCACATTTCTTCTTCATCTTTCATCTTGTTCATCCCTAGCCTTTGTGCTAATAGAAAGTCTTCTTGATCATGATTTTACACCTTGTATTAGTGGTTAAAGTAGGCATGTAACTAAAAATCTAAAGATCACACCAAAACATGAAGATGAACATAAGAATAAAGCTCAAAATCATAAAGATCTAAGTTGTTTAAGATGTGTGATGAACTTGTTTGTTGATTTCTTGAGTGTATGGTGAGATCACCACATAAAAGGTTGCTAGATGATGATTAAAACATGATCTAGCAAGTATGAGGATGAATCTCGAAAGATCCATGATGATCATCCTTTACGTTAAGTATGAACTTGAAAATAAACTTGATTTTGTGAAGAATGATGATTCCTACAAGTAGTAAGTTGTAAACGTGAAATATTTCAAAGATAAAAGTTTCAAGAAAAACAAAGTTTACTTCAAGATTTACATGATTTGGTTTTTAAAAGAAAATAAACATGTTTTAAGTGTAAAATGGAACCCTTGATGTATAGAAGACATGAAAAACTCAAGAATATGAATTTTTGTAAAAATTTTTTACAAGTTGTGAAGATTGAAAATTTGTAAAAATGATTTTTATGAAGTAAGAATCATGTCTTTGGTGTTAATAAGTCATGATAAACATCATGTAAAAATACTACAAGATTTTATAAATCTTCAAGTTCATACCTTCATGTAGAAATATGTTTATGGCATAAGGTAAGTGTAGGAATGTTGTTGATGATTGTTGGTGAAATTTTGAAAAAGAAAATGATATGCTAATAAGCATGGAAACCTCCATTTTCAAAGGAAACTATGGCAAAATTTTTGTAAAAATTCAACACTTAGAAAAATATGTTTAAACAAGTGTTTACAAGTGATTTTTTATCATGGTTTTAAATATAAAATTTGCCATAATTTTTGTTATAAAAATTACAAGTCTTGGAGGTTGATTTTCAAGAATAAAAATGACTAAGTATATATTTAGGAAAATATATATTTAGAAGTCACAAAAAGTATGTGCTACATGTATATTACTTGTATTAATTATATTAAAAAATTAGGAACTTGAAAATAAAATACCACACCAAAATACCAAAAGTTGTAATTTAAAGAATTACAAAAATCACAAGAAAATAATTATATAACTTACACACAAATATTGGACGATTCGGACAATGGACACTTTGGACTATATATATATTCCGGAAATTTAACTCGTATCTTGACAAATTTGGTAAACGGTATTTTCGAAGCCGAACAAATGACAAAGTATGAATTTTTACCATTATTATAAGAATATATCATATTTTGTCAAATTTGAAAATATATTATTTTTGGAATGGAAGAAAATATATATTTTCATAAACAACTCAAAAATATATTATTTTGGTGAAAACTAAAAATATATATTTTTCTAACTTTGATCTTAAAAATATATTATTTTTAAGAAATATGTGGATGTATACCTATTTTTACCAAATAAAATTTATAGATATTTTTCTATAAAATTCTCTTAAAATATATATATTTTAAGAATATAAAGTTGGTAATTTTTAAATTGTACAAAAACAATATTCGAGAAAACTATACATAAATTAAGTATAAAATACTTAATAAATACAAGAAAATACGTATTCCTATACGTATAAATTCATACCGACATACACTACCAACACTTGGTAAAATACCATATACAATTAGCATTATGTACAAATACGAAAATACAAAATAACATACACATAATACAAGTATACCTATACTTGAAAATATGTATGTGAGAACCATATGACAAAACAAGTTAAAAATATATTATTTTTAACAATATTCCGAATAATTGTATGGAAATAATTTAAGTTAAAATATCCTTATTTTGACTAATATATACAAATTTGGAATTATACAATTACGTATACAACATACACCAAGCGTGTAACTCAAAGTAAACCAAAATTCCAAAATAGGTCTTAATAAATAACTAAGGCTGAGAGTCGTTACACGACCTAAGTGTCTAATAAAATTTAGCACATGTGTATGTAGTAGTACGACTTGAGGACATCCACTATGAGTACACGAAGCTTTGGACGCAAATTTGTGAGTTCATGTCCCCCTTTTCTCTTAACTGTTTTCGGATTTATAACTCTCGGGGGTGAAATGCATGTTTCAATGGTATGGTTTAGCTAAGAAATGAACTGTTAGATCATGTGGATGGGTAGGCGCACTTAAGTACCATTAATCTAGTAAAGACCGAGGGGCAGGAGTGGTAGATCTATCGGGTGTAGCGAGCCCCACTCATGGGTCCTTGTGTGGCCGCATGTAGTGACTATGTCGTTCCAGCCGAGTGGACCGGAGGAAATTCGCTAGGTTTGGATACTTCCAACGCCGTCACACACATATTACTGTCCTAGCAAAACATTAATTGATCTGTTCATAGACGCTTTACATACCAGTTATAAAAAGTATCTCTTAAATGTTTACAAGTTTGTTAGAGCTCACATATAAACACATGAACTCGCTCAACTTTTGTTGATGTTTTCAAATTACATGTATTTCAGGAAACTAGATGGATCTACGGTGTTGGAATGGTTTTCAAGAAGTAAATTTCAAGATTAGATGTCATTCATTTTTGAAGGGTTTGATTTGTATATCTTATCCTGGATAAGATATATGAAGCAAAGCCTTGGTTTAACTAGTCTTTTGTCAAAAGTTCATGTATGGAACTTAATCTCTTTTGATGGGTTGTAACTTAACTTGAAGTTATGTTGGTTGAAACTTAACAACTTATGTTTGTGATATTTTTAAAACTTATGAATGGATGAACATTATTTTAGTCATATAGTTGTTTATTATAGTCGAACGCAATGAGAACTGATCAAGTCACACGTACACGCTTCCGCAAAAGTCAGGGTGTGCCATGATGCAAGGATCTTCGAATGCGGTAAGTACGTTAAGTACGGATCCTACAGCTACATTTGGAACAAGAAGTCCAACAAACACACAACACACAGTCGTTGATGGGCTTTGCGGGCCTGTTCGTAGCTAGGGTTCAGAATGCTTGAATATGGTGATATTAGAAAAGGAAAAACATTACCATAGGTGAACCCTCTTGAAGAAATCACAGGCTGATACATAAACCCTATATGATTCCCCACCTTGTACGGCACATTTGTTTATTTTCAATTTTTATTTACTTCATGTCCCGCCACATTATCTACAGAATTACTAAAATTTATTAAACGGTTGTTCGGTTTTACACCCGATGTTGTCTGTTAACTACCGGATGGAGTACTTTCGTGGTCTAATCATATCAAGTATTCACTATATCGAGCAGATAACGGTTTGTTGGGTTGTTTATAGCTAGGGTTCAGAGTGCTTGAATATAGTGATATTAGAACACTGTACACTCCATTTAAATACAGTGGCTTAGTGATGGAAACAACATATTCGTGTGTTGCAGTTTGGAAAGATGACCGAATACATATTTTATATTGAAATTTGTGAGCCTTCAAATTATTCTCAGACAATTCCTAACAACTGTCCATGTGAAAGTTAGAGTTTGATGGGTTGTTTGTAGCTAGGGTTCAAAATGCTTGAAGCATATTATATAACTTTTTAGATGGTGTTGTAAGGTTTAATTGCCTTGTGTAACTAGAAAAGGAGAAAATACGGAATGAGATTCTTCGAGAACTAGTAAAAGGAGAAAATACGTAACGAGATTCTTCGAGAACTAGCAAAAGGAGAAAATACGGAACGAGGTTCTTCCACTAATTAGTTAGCAGTCATTACTTCTTAATGATGAGCAGTTGGTCGATGACATGATAGATAAAATGCGAAAATGTTGCATAATTCATTTAGTTTCTGTTTGGCACCTCCAATCTCCGTTGCATAAATCATTTAGTTTCTGTTTGGCACCTTCAATCTCCGTTGCATAATTCATTTAGTTTCTGTTTGGCACCTTCTCCATCCATGTATGTTGCAAGTTAAATCCACAATCAATGTATAGAGCTGCAGCAACATATTCAACAATATCGCTGATCTGGAAATGGAGAACCGTTGTGTCTAATCATATCAACTATTCTCTATAAGTTTTGTGTCTAATCATCATATCAACTATTCAGTATAAGTTTTTAGATGGTGTTTGTAAGGTTTGTAACAACTTTGCTGCTAATTGTACTGGAAGTCACTTTTCCTATTTGGTAGGCACTGGTTGTCAATACAGAAAACTTAACAAGAGAAACAGCTACAAAAAAGCGGTGAACGGTGAAGAACTCATTTAACATCTCACCTCCCTTTAATCATCATAACCAATAACCTTCACCTTTTGACCGTCACTGCTGGCTAATTGCAGGAGTATATGGCCCGTATAAAGTGATACGGGTCGTATATAACGTTTTTTATTTTTTATTCAACCGTATACTCCACATACGAGCACTGTTTTGTGTCTGATATACGGGCTGTATAACGTTGTACGACTAGTATAAAATTAACCAACTTTATTTTTTTAATTAGTATATGTAGAATTGACGAAAACGCAGTAACGTTGAGGATTTAGAACTACGAACTTTGTTTGAGTTAGTTAATAACTTTTTTTGAAATCAATGGGTAGATAAACAAAGTCATAAGCAGACTTATTACCACTATTGTTGAGCTTCCTGTTCTCAAGTTCTCAATGAAGGTTCTGAAAATTGAAGGAAAATGAGATCTAGAATATTGATATGGTTGCTGTAAAAGCTCATATTTTACTACGTCAATGATTAATCCAAGAAATGTTAAGGTCTGATTTAAACTCGAACCAATCAACCAACATCCCACTCTACCAAAGCTACAGGTCACCTAATCAACCCTAATCCATGCCATCCCAATACCAACAATTCATGTTCATGAATCAACCGGATTCATTCATTAACAACTCCAAAACTTCGGGTCCATGCTTTCACCCGGGCCCATGCCGATACCCGAACCCGGTTACCTGTTCTATGGGTTACCTCCACAAATGGAGACGGGTACTCCAATGTTCAACCAACGCTCGTGTTTAACTCCCTGGACACTTAGTCGTGCGGTAGATCTGCACCAACTCCATCTTTGAGCCGAAAAATAAAGGGAAAAAAGTGGTTGGTTCGAAGCCAAAGCTGAAACTTGTTATTCACAAGTGGTCGGTTGATGAAGAAACACCTCTTATATGAGCTTATCTTCATGTGTCTACATGAGCCATAGTCGGAAAAAACAAAAAAAAAGCACCGACTATTGGGAGCGTATCCATATTTATTTTTGTGAAGAAATAGATAAAAAGTTCAACCGAACCAAGGAGAACTTGAAATCACATTGTCATGGTATGGCCAATTTGACAACTCTTTTTTTGTGGAATATACAACCACCACAAAAAAATGCCCATAGTGGTTACCCCGATGAGATGGTCATGATTCGGGCCAAAGTGGAGTTTGAAACTGAAACAAATATTCAGTTCAACTACATTAGTGAAAGACGAACCGAAATTGAATGCACTACTCCCTTTGATGTCAAAAAGGATAAAGACATCATAGTCCTGAGCGTACACATCGTTCGTTTTCGATGCAGTTGACTTGGACAACTGGGGTTTGGAACTTTGATGATTTATAATTTAAAAAATGACGTAAATAAAATAAATAAGTTAATAAAATAAAAATATATTATACAAATAAATATAGTTTAGAGTTAAATGTCATTTTAGTCTCTGTGGTTTGGGTCATTTTGCCAGTTTAGTCCAAAGGTTTCATTTTTAACCTGTGGGTCCAAAAAGGTTTCACAGTTGCCATTTTAGTCCACTGGGTTAACTTCATCCATTTTTTCTGTTAACCAGAAGGCCATTTCGGTCATTTTATATGGCTGAATTGCCCTTTTAGTTAACAGAATTACATACAAAATGACCAAATTGGCCTTCTCGTTAACAGAAAAAATGGATGAAGTTAACCAAGTGGACTAAAATGGAAACTATGAAACCTTTTTGGACCCACAGGTTAAAAATGAAACCTTTGGACTAAACTGGCAAAATGACCCAAACCATAGGGACTAAAATGACATTTAACTCTATAGTTTAAATAAAATGAAAAAGTAGGTGATGAAGTGAATGAGCTGGAGGTTTGGAATTGTTTATAGTTTGTGGGGAAAAGTGGGGTTTCCAACTTTGATGACTTAAAATCATGGTTGCAAAAGTCGCTAGGCGCTTTTTAGTCGGTCGACCGGGGAGTTGAGAGTACTCGGCCTAGGCGGAGAGTACTCGGGGAGTACTCGGACATGTTAAATTATAAAGAAATTAGTTTCCAGAAATTAAATATGAGTCAAATAACATAAATTTACTAATATATATAACAAAAAAAATTTTAAGTCGAACTCGGCCCGAGTTGACCTACTAGATCCAATTCTGGTAGAGGTTGACCGCGTTTTTTTTTATTCCGCGTAATTAGGCGGAGTTGAAGAAAGTCGCATCGGCAACCTACCTTGTAGCAACTACTCAGAGAGTACTCGGCCTTGGAGAGCTTGTTTTACAACCATGCTTAAAATGATGTGATATGCTCCCTAGGTAGTGTGGATTTATACTTGTATACATTGTTGTGTATGGTGTAAGGAGTACCAGGAACCACTAATATGGAACAAAAGCAACCAACAAAAAACAACAAAAGATACATAAAAAAGAATTACAACGGAAAAATGACAACGCTAATCTTGCCATTGAATTACTCCTAACTTCGTTCTGTACCACAGTAAATGGAATGAAGCATCCTTTATTTAATCCATCGTTTTGAAGGATGACGTAGTCGCACCTTTGGGCACTTTGTCAATCCGACAAAGTAATCTTAATAACAGGGTCCGTTTGTTTTATGGAATTTAGAGATTTTAATTTGAATTAGAAAATATTCCTTCTAAAATTGTGTTTGGTTTAAAAGTAAATAAATTATAATTGGAAAACATTTATTCCCTCAGTGGAAATCAATGTTTCTTTCTATAACCCATCAAACTGAAAACATTCCATTGAAATTTTCAAACATTATCAAAATGCCAATCTTCTTCATAATCGTAAA
>JARYGA010022976.1:0-26003 GCA_030545235.1 Helianthus tuberosus
CCTATAAATATATTATAACCTGTAATGATGTGGATGAAACAATATAACGAGTTAAATGTTTATTGAATAGTTACATATTAATTGATGATGGTACTTTGTATAATAATTAGAAGAAAAGATAAATCAATTTTCATTAAAATGACAAAGTAACAAATTACAAACAAATGGGCTTTAGGACAGTGGCGGATCTAGAAAACCTTCATAGGGGTAACGTTTTAAAAGAAAGGGGTAACGAAATAGAAAAAACGTTAAAAAAACGTCAATTTTTTTCCAAAATTTACACTATCGCCTGAGCGCCAAGGGGTAGCGGAGGCTACCCCTTATGATAAGATACATCCGCCCCTGCTTTAGGATATCTAGGACATAATACAAGATACAAGTTTCTTTTTAATTTTTATTTATGTTATCTTATTGTCAAGGTCTAAAACTTGTTGATTTTGTTTGTTCCAAGATTCGTTGTGATACCACATCGTTTTGGCGAGTATAGGGGTGGCTTCTAACACATAACAAAATTAATCATATTTTAGTTTGTCGTATTTAACTCGATTGATAAACGGTTTGTATTTAGGTTGATTTATTTAATTAAACGGTCCATGTTCAGGTTGACATATTTTTATATGCTTGGCTAAACAAGTCAACCCACCAACCCATTTAACACATATATTACAACCCACCAACTCCTGTAACACATTTACAACTTGTTACAACCCACTTTGTAAGCTCATTAATCCGTTTTCCACTTTGTAGCTCATTAATCCGTTTTATTCATTAGGTCGTGTTTGAACGTTTTTAAATGTTTATAGGTTAGGGCTTTGTCTCTGATACGAATACATATATGTGTTGCGTTTGGATTTGAAGAAAGGTTTGTGTTTGGTGCCCACACCATTTCGACAATGAATAGCCTAAGATCAAGATGTCCAATGAGAAAGGTTTCTGTTTGTGTGATTCTTCATTGTAAACATCTATGACCAACTTTATATATGTAATTCGTGAGTGGTGGTGATCAATACTCAACTAACCAGAAGCGCAAAGTTGATCACTACCTAAATTTGTAAGACAATTATTAATAATCCATTCCAACTTATAACAAGTGTAACAACTCTCATCAAAAGTCATATTTATTTAATTAAATTGTCCAATAGGAAACCCTAATTGAGAAACCCAAGTGATTCTGCATAATCCCTAAAATTTTCAGAATATTTGGAATCAGGATTAGGGCCCCTAAAACTCAAGGGGGTAAACCCTAGTTGGTAATATCTAAACAGTTTAACGTGTAATTCGAAATTTCATGCAAGACCAACTCAGCTAAGCTACTTGGACACGCACCTACCCTACCCTAAAAATGTCACCCCAGGCGACACGCGGCACGTGCCACGGATTCTTCCGCGACTAGCGGGAGGTGCAAATTTAGGGTATAAATACAGGGGCTTGGGACTTGATTCCTGGCTTCAGTTCGACGTTAAAATTCTTTACGTACACAAAGTTAGACACTGTTTACTACAAAAACACAAACTGATCACGAAGTGCTGCCACAATTCAGGGTAATAACTCGATCGCTGCTACGATTCAATGTCCGATCGATTAAACTATCCAATGGATGTTTAAGTGCTGCCCACATTAGGGTTTATGCTTTGTCATTCGTCGTTAAATCGATGGATGTTTAAGTATCGCACTTTGTCATTCGTTGTGAAGGTTTTAATCTCGTGAGTTATCGTAAATGCTGTATTAAGTTACTAACCTAGTTTGTGTGCCTGATTATTTAAACTAGGTTATCAAGGCTAATCAGTAGGCTAAGCTCTGTTCAAAATTAAATCTGCAATGTGAGTCATTCTCTTTTTATCAAATCTATTTACAAAAGCATGTTTATTTCAAAGTTATAATTACGGGGATTAAGTCTTTGTAATCACCAAGTTACAGCCGGTATGTGGGGTTTTGTATACATTACTTGATAATCGTCACCATTGGGGCAGCCAATGGGGGATATGACCATAGTCACAGATCCGGTCGAGTGACAAATACCGTGGGTAGTTGGTTTGATATCAGAAACATTGTAATCGCTCTTAATACTGTAAATTATAACAAATGAGTCGTTTTAATAAAAAGAATGATTCACTCAGTATTTCCCGCTGACAAAACCTTTTTCAAACATGTTTCAGGTGATCTGTTGTGATCCAGAAAAAGTGCCTTGAAGCACTATCAGCTTAAGGAAGTGGCTCAGTATAAAATAAAGAAACATGTTTTGTAAAATAAAAGATTTCTTCGTGAAATCTCAAAATTGTAAATTACAGGGTTTTATCCTGAGTTGTGAAATAAAATAATCGGGAAATATTTCAGTTTTTAAAACGATCCTGAAGAAACTTCCGCTGTTAAATAAATACCACGGGATTTTCTGTCCCGCGGCTCCTGAAACGGGTTAAACCGGGTCGGGGGGCGTGACAGAAAAAGGTGGTATCAGAGCCACTGATTTAAGCCTATTAAGTATTTAGAAATACTTAATTTTACTAATTGCCAATTATGTGATTATGTGTTTTATTAACTGATTATTTGTTAGTTACAGTATGGGTAAACAAAAGCTGTCAAACATCTATCTTAAACTAGATAGGTCATCCAACGAGAAGGGAAGTTCATCCCAACCCAAATCCTCAAATCACTCTGTAATTCCTGAATAAGGAATATTTGTGAGAAAGGCACATTATGAGAAACCACTTTCTCCTAATAAAAGAAGTTTGATTATTAGGAAAAGTCAGGAGGAAATAAGGAAAATCCGAGAAAAGAAAGTTAAACAAGAAACCCAGGAATTAACCAGTAAAACACCCTGGGAGGACAAATTAGATGAGAAATGGGCAGATCTTTATATGCTAGCCACAGTAGCAGAAAATGCAAATCTCTAAATACTCTAACTCAAGTTTTAGCACCTTTATTTACAATCCATAAACCTTATTCAGTAAATAAATAAGTTCACAGTAAATCGTAGTATATTTTACTTGTCAGTTGTTTTGTGTATGGTATGCAATAATATTTAAGGGTTATCTATTAAATTTTGTTATTTTATTTTAACATTTGGTATGTATTTTGCATATATGCTAAACAGCATGAATGAGATATCTGAAGCTTTAGAAAATCTTAACCTCTATCCCGTTAAGATAGAAGTTTCCAAGGAATTCACCGGTTACTTCGCTGATAAAGAAGAACCCATGGAATTTCAATCCAAACCACTGGTAAAACCTAAACCCAAGAAAAGAAGCAGATTTGTGGGCTGGAGGCGTGTACGTAGGAAAAAGCCAACAACAAGAAAGGTTACCAAAACTGAAGAACCAAAAGACAAAGGAAAAGGGGTAGAAATTGAGGAAAATGTTAATCAAGTAGAGATAGAAGCTGAGAAGAGTTTTAAGCAAACAGAAAGAGAAGTCGGAGAAAGTTCTAGACAGAAAAAAAAATGACTCCCTGGGAAGTTTTAGATCATAAACTAGTAATGAGTGACCTCATTGGACCTGCCGATGGAAACCTTGAACCAGCTAATCCAAACCTTATATTTACTGAAGAAGATCTTTTCAACTACCCACTAGAAGCTCCAATTCCAATCAATCTGGAACCTGCTATTCCAGATCCTATTGTCCAACCTCAACCACTACCGGTAGAATTAGATGAATGGTGGACAACTGATTGGCAATACCAAAATCTTTTAAACAACCCTGATACATTTTTCCCACAAGTTGACCCAGAACCTCCACTATACCCAACTATGAGCCCGGAGAATCTGACTGAACTTCGTCTCTGGGGCGAAGAGTTAATTAATGTAGGAAATAGGATTAGGGATGTTGGAGAAAGAGTTACGTGGAAGTACGACGAAAGGGAGCGTCGTTTTTAAGAAATCAGCTGACCAGATGATGGGAGTTTGCAGGAATATTTGTTTAATAAATAATCATAAGAACCAGTATGTGTAATAACTTAACAATAAAACGTTGTATGATAATCGTGTGTACGAGGCATAATATAATATATAGAAATGAAACTTGGGAAATTGATAATTTTTGGTTATACATGTTAATGTGATTATGTGCAAACTGTTTTATTATATTTGTATTTATACTAATTATTTATATAAAATTAATTATCAGATGGCAAACATTGGTAACGAACCAGTAAATGAGGTTAATCAGTCTGAGCAACATCCAGGAGATCAATATATGACTAGGAAAGATATCGAAAATATTGTTGCTCAAGGGATAGCCAATGCTATTCCAGCAATCGTTGCTGCTGTAAAGAATCCAATCGAACCGCAACAAATCATTCCTAGTAAACGTATTTCTGAAGATAACTTCAGTAATAGTGTAAACGGAGGCAATGATCATGTTAATCATAATGAGGAACCACATCAAGCTCCATTTCCTAAGAAAATGAAAGTCGCAACGCCTGGTTGCACTTTCAAAGAATTCCTTGCTTGTAAACCCACTGAATTTGCAGGCAATGAAGGAGCAACTGCATCACTGCGTTGGTTAGAGAAAACCGAAGCAGTAATTGCAATAAGTAAATGTGCTAAAGATGATCAGGTCATGTACGCATCAAATCTCTTCAAGGAAGGAGCACTCGAATGGTGGAACACTGTGTTACAATCAAAAGGAAGAATAATAGCTTATGCCATGAATTGGGAAGAATTTAAGAGTCTTGTAGAAAGAAAATTCTGTCCCGAGTATGAAAAGGAACAAATGACAAATAAGTTCCTAAATCATCGGATGATGGGTGTAGATTGTCGCGGTTATACTTCGACATTCTTTGAATATGCTAGAGTGGTACCAACGCTGGCTTCGCCAGAACCGGTACTCATTTCTCACTACATTTGGGGACTGATTAGTGAAATCCCCAATATTGTTAAAGCTGCGATACCTCGCACTATTGACGATGCTGTGGAATTAGCTAACACCCTAACTGACGAACTGATACGTACACAAAATGAAAACAAGAAGAAAGAATTGGCTCAGAAAATTACCCAAGGATTTCGTGCGGGTAACAGTAGTAATTTCAAGAGAAGAGGAACTGGGCAATTCTCAACTCCGTCATTCTGCAGGAAATGCAAGAAGAAACATTATGGAAGATGCGATATAACCTGCAATTTTTGCAAAACTGTAGGACATCGTGAAGAAAACTGCAGAAAGAAAACAATAGTTTGCTATAACTGTGGAGAAAATGGACATTTTAAAACAGAATGTCCTAAATTGGGCAAACCAGCAGACAACAAAACCAAGGCGACCGACGGAACTATTAAGAAGAATGCCAGGGCATTTCAGTTGACCACTCAAGAAGCAGAACTCATCCCAGATGTGATAGCGGGTACGTTCTTAGTTCACAACGTATACGCAAAAGTATTATTTGACTCTGGTGCAAACCAAAGTTTTATAAATACTTCATTCTGTCAAGCTCTTAATTTACCTTTAACCAATATTAGGCAGATTTTTACAGTTGAAACGGCAGACGGAAATTCAGTTAAAATAGATAAAGTTTTGCAGGAAAGAAATATAGAACTTTTAGGACATAAATTCTCTGCAAACCTATTGCCAATGAATTTAGCTGAATTTGATGTTGTATTAGGAATGGATTGGTTAGTAACCAACCATGCTCGAATCTTTTGTGATCAGAATTCCATAGAAATTCAATCACCCACCGGAGAAGTAATTAGGATTACAGGAGATAAACCACGTAAGCCCATGAAGTTCATATCAGTAATGAAAGTTGCTAATTATGAACGAAAACAAGGAATAGTATATATGATTTCAGTAATCATTAGTACTAAGGGTAAAGAACTTAAGGAAATTCCTGTAGTCTCAGAATATCCGGATATATTTCCAGAAGAGTTACCGGGATTACCCCCAGATAGGGAAGTAGAATTTAGGATTCATCTAATTCCAGGAACTACACCGATAGCCAAGGCACCTTATCGGTTAGCACCCACAGAAATGTTAGAACTGAAAAAGCAATTAGATGAATTACTAAGTAAAGGATTCATACAACCTAGTTCATCTCCTTGGGGAGCACCAGTACTATTTGTTAAGAAAAAGGATGGTTCACTGAAAACGTGTATCGATTATAGAGAATTAAATAAGATTACAATTAAGAATCGATACCCATTACCTAGGATTGATGATCTGTTTGATCAACTTCAAGGAGCTAGATATTTTTCTAAGATAGACTTACGCTCCGGATATCATCAATTGAAGGTACAAGAAGAAGACATACCTAAAACTGCTTTCAGAACTAGGTATGGTCATTAAGAGTTTACAGTCATGCCCTTTGGGTTAACAAATGCACCTGCTGCATTCATGGACATGATGAATAGGATCTATAAACCATATTTAGATAAATTTGTAATTGTTTTTATAGACGATATACTTATTTATTCCAAAAGTCAGACAGAGCATTGTGAACACCTTCATGCACTCTTAACTTTGTTAAGAAAAGAAAAGCTTTATGCCAAATTCTTGAAGTGTGAATTTTGGTTAAAGGAAGTGCAATTCCTAGGACACATGGTGAATCACAAAGGTATTCACGTAGATCCTGCTAACAACAACAACAACAAGCATACCCAGTAAATCCCACAAATAGCAAAGCTACTTATAGGGTCTGGGGAGGGTGGGATGTAGGCAGACCTTGCCTCTATCCATAGGGATAGAGAGGCTGCTTCCAGAGAGACCCTCGGCTCGAAAACGAACAACAAACCAACACACCAAGTCAAAGAATATACAAATAAGAAGTCCCCCATACCAAGAAATTGATCCGAGTTGACACAGTATAATATAAATCATGTATAATAGCATGCATACAACATCATTTGGGCATAAACACAAGAAGGCAATCACCGGAAAAGTCCCTTAAAGACTAGGAAAAACCTACCTCCTTAAGATACACCTAAGACCTTACTGTAGTATCTTCTAGAAGTCCTTAACCCTAATCCTATGCCTCCACGCAGTCCTATCTTGGACCATGTCCTCAGAAAGATGCAACTCTACTAAATCATGCCTAATCTGCTCATCCCATGTCAGTTTGGGTCTGCCTCTTCCTCTCCTCCCCTCGACAGTAAGAGTTTCCACTACTCTAACTGGTGCCGTCGTTTCCCTCCGCTTCACATGCCTAAACCATCTCAATCTCCCCTCCTTAATCTTCTCCGATATACTAGCCACTCCTAATCTTTCCCTAAAAACCTCATTTCTTATCCGGTCTAACCTCGTTTGTCCACACATCCACCTCAGCATCCTCATCTCTGCTACCTCCATCTTGCGCACTTGTGTCTTCTTGATAGCCCAACAGTCTGTTCCATATAGCATAGCGGGTCTGACTGCTACCCTGTAAAATTTCCCCTTTAATTTAGTTGGGAACCTCTTATCGCACAATACCCCACTGGCTGCCCTCCATCTACACCAGCCAGCCTGTATGCGATGGGTTACATCGCTATCTATGTCACCATCTCTTTGTACAAACGACCCCAGATACTTAAACCTAGTTACCTGCGGGACCAATTGATCCTCAATGGTGATTTGGGTGTCATCATCCTCGGCTACACCACTGAAATCACAGTGTAGATACTCAGTCTTAGATCGACTAATCCTTAGGCCCTTGCTCTCTAAGGCTACTCTCCACTCCTCTACCCTGGCGTTCAGGCACTGTTTAGTCTCTGCAATCAACACAATATCGTCTGCAAAAAGCATGCACCACGGAACAATCTTCTGAATCAACTTGGACAACTCATCCAAGACAACCACAAAAAGAAAAGGGCTCAACGCAGACCCCTGGTGGAGTCCTACCTTGACAGGAAAGAAGTTTGTATCTCCTACAGGCGCGCGGACACAAGTTTCCGTTCTATCGTATGTATCCTTAATTATGTCTATATATTTCCCCGGTAGCCCTCGACGCTCCAAACTATCCCAAATCAGTTGTCTTGGGACAGTGTCAATTACCAAGATCCTGCTAAGATAGAGGCAATTACCAATTGGAAGGTTCTGCAAACCGCAATGGAAATTAGAAGTTTTATAGGTTTAGCTGGATATTATCGACGGTTTATTAAGGATTTTTCCAAGATAGCCGTACCATTAACTAAGCTAACCTCTAAAGCAGTTAAGTTTGAATGGGGACCAAAGCAAGAAGAAGCCTTTAGAATATTAAAGCAGAAATTAACAAATGCACCAATCTTAGCCTTACCAGAAGGAACTGAAGATTTTGAAGTATATTGTGATGCTTCAAAACTAGGATATGGATGTGTGCTTATGCAACGCAAAAAGGTGATTGCATATGCTTCAAGGCAATTGAAAAAGCACGAAGAAAATTATACGACTCATGATTTAGAATTAGGAGCCGTAATTTTTGCCCTTAAGATTTGGAGACATTATCTGTATGGAAGTAAATTTACTGTTTATACAGATCATAAAAGTTTAAGATATATATTTGGGCAAAAAGAGTTAAACATGAGGCAAAGGAGATGGATGGAAATCCTAAGTGACTACGACTGTGATATTCAGTATCACGAAGGAAAGGCAAATGTAGTTGCAGATGCCTTAAGTCGTAAGTATTATGAGAAACAACGACGGGTTCGTGCTCTCAGATTAAATCTACAAATAGATTTAATGGAACAATTGAAGAATGTTCAAGCTACAGCAATCAAGGATGATGCTGAAGGAATGAAAGGACGAATAAAGGAATTAGAACAAGGAACAGATGAAATTTGGAGATTCCACAAAAGTAGAATTTGGGTACCTAAGCAAGGAGACTTAAGACCTAAGATTTTAGAAGAAGCCCATAAATCTAGGTATACTATGCACCCAGGAAACAATAAGATGTATCAAGATTTAAGAAAGAACTTCTGGTGAATAGGAATGAAAAAGGATATAGCACGATATGTTTCTAAATATCTCACTTGTTCACAAGTTAAAGCAGAACATCAGAAACCTTCAGGGTTACTACAACAATTAGAAATGCCTATATGGAAATGGGAACTTATAACAATGGATTTTATTACTAAGTTACCCAAAACAAGAAAAGGTAATGATGCGATTTGGGTAATTGTGGATCGATTAACCAAATCAGCTCACTTTCTACCAATGAAAGAAACCTTTAATATGGAAAGGTTGGCAAAATTGTATGTAGATGAAGTCGTATCCTTACATGGAGTTCCACTCTCCATTGTTTCGGATAGGGATAGTCGTTTTACTTCTCATTTCTGGAAAAGCTTCCAGCAAGCTATGGGAACTCGACTCAATCTGAGTACTGCATATCATCCCCAAACAGACGGACAAAGTGAAAGGACGATCCAAACTCTAGAAGACATGCTCCGAGCATGTGTAATAGATTTTGGTGGAAATTGGGATGATCATTTACCATTAATTGAATTCTCCTATAACAATAGCTATCATTCAAGTATTGAAACCGCCCCATTTGAAGCACTATACGGAAGAAAGTGCAGAACTCCAGTTTGTTGGGCAGAAATAGGAGAAAGTCAATTGTCAGGTCCTGAAATAGTACAAGAGACGACTGACAAGATTACTCAAATCAAGGAAAGACTGAAGATGGCTCGTGATCGTCAGAAGAGTTATGCAGATAATCGGCTCAAGCCACTTGAATTCCAAGTGGGAGACAAAGTACTATTAAAAGTTTCCCCTTGAAAAGGAGTTGTTCGATTCGGTAAGAAAGGAAAGTTAAGTCCAAGGTATGTAGGACCATTTTCAGTGATCCAATGTATAGGACCAGTTGCTTATCGTTTACAACTACCAGAAGAATTAGCTGGAGTACATGATGTATTTCATGTATCCAATCTCAAGAAATGCTTATCAGATGAATCACTGGTAGTACCTCTTCGAGATATAGAGGTAAACGAAAAGCTGAAATTTGTTGAGAAACCTCTTCAAATTGAGGATCGAAAGATCAAGTTTCTCAAACATAAACGACTAGTTTTAGTCAAAGTTAGATGGGATTCAAAGAGAGGAGCTGAATACACTTGGGAGCTGGAATCAGAAATGAAGTGAAAGTATCCTCATTTATTCCAGTAAATCTCGAGGACGAGATTTTTATTAAGGTGGGGAGAATGTAAGAACTCTCATCAAAAGTCATATTTATTTAATTAAATTGTCCAATAGGAAACCCTAATTGAGAAACCCAAGTGATTCTGCATAATCCCTAAAATTTTCAGAATATTTGGAATCAGGATTAGGGCCCCTAAAACTCAAGGGGGGTAAACCCTAGTTGGTAATATCTAAACAGTTTAACGTGTAATTCGAAATTTCATGCAAGACCAACTCAGCTAAGCTACTTGGACACGCACCTACCCTAAAAATGTCACCCCAGGCGACACGCGGCACGTGCCACGGATTCTTCTGCGACTAGCGGGAGGTGCAAATTTAGGGTATAAATACAGGGGCTTGGGACTTGATTCCTGGCTTCAGTTCGATGTTAAAATTCTTTACGTACACAAAGTTAGACACTGTTTACTATAAAAACACACACTGATCACGAAGTGCTGCCACAATTCAGGGTAATAACTCGATCGCTGCTACGATTCAATGTCTGATCGATTAAACTATCCAATGGATGTTTAAGTGCTGCCCACATTAGGGTTTATGCTTTGTCATTCGTCGTTAAATCGATGGATGTTTAAGTATCGCACTTTGTCATTCGTTGTGAAGGTTTTAATCTCGTGAGTTATCGTAAATGCTGTATTAAGTTACTAACCTAGTTTGTGTGCCTGATTATTTAAACTAGGTTATCAAGGCTAATCAGTAGGCTAAGCTCTGTTCAAAATTAAATCTGCAATGTGAGTCATTCTCTTTTTATCAAATCTATTTACAAAAGCATGTTTATTTCAAAGTTATAATTACGGGGATTAAGTCTTTGTAATCACCAAGTTACAGCCGGTATGTGGGGTTTTGTATACATTACTTGATAATCGTCACCATTGGGGCAGCCAATGGGGGATATGACCATAGTCACAGATCCGGTCGAGTGACAAATACCGTGGGTAGTTGGTTTGATATCAGAAACATTGTAATCGCTCTTAATACTGTAAATTATAACAAATAAGTCGTTTTAATAAAAAGAATGATTCACTCAGTATTTCCCGCTGACAAAACCTTTTTCAAACATGTTTCAGGTGATCTGTTGTGATACAGGAAAAGTGCCTTGAAGCACTATCAGCTTAAGGAAGTGGCTCAGTATAAAATAAAGAAACATGTTTTGTAAAATAAAAGATTTCTTCGTGAAATCTCAAAATTGTAAATTACAGGGTTTTATCCTGAGTTGTGAAATAAAATAATCGGGAAATATTTCAGTTTTTAAAACGATCCTGAAGAAACTTCCGCTGTTAAATAAATACCACGGGATTTTCTGTCCCGCGGCTCCTGAAACGGGTTAAACCGGGTCGGGGGCCGTGACAACAAGGAAGAAATATACATGATCTCTACCTCATTAGAGAGACGTTATGATAATCGCTATCAAGATTAGCATGACATGAATAGAACTTGTACAATTTTTATATTACATTGTCTTTTTATTATAACAACAACAAAAAATTGGTATGAATTAACATAAAACATAAATATAAGACAATAATCACTAAAATAAAATTTAATAAAATAACATATAAGATAAAAAATAAAAATAAAAAGTACATTACTCGTAATACTATGCTATTATATTTGTAAGCAATAGTAATAATAATAAGACATATGTAACAATTTTAAAAATTGATGAAAAGCTAAATAAAAAAAGATAAGAAAGCAAACTAAAAGCATAAGTTAGTTGAGCTTTTTAGTGAGAATCTATCGTACTCCTACTCCTAAACTACATCCCAAACATTCCACTTACCCAATACATAATTCCACTTACCCAATACATAACCTAAGATCAGGGTCATCACTCAGAGTTCTCTAAACATTTTGGGTTTAGAGGGAGTAAAAAAAGCATCCCCTATTATAGATGATCAATAATTTCATATATAAAAAACGATAATATGACAAAAGAGTTAAATGCCATTTTAGTCCATGTGGTTTGAGTCATTTTGTCAGTTTAGTCCAAAGGTTTCATTTTTTACATGTGGGTCCAAAAAGGTTTCACCGTTGCCATTTTAGTCCATTGGGTTAACTTCATCCATTTTTTCTGTTAACGAGAAGACCAATTCGGTCAATTTATATGGCTGAATTGCCCTTCTAGTTAACAAAATTACATATAAAATGACCGAATTGGTCTTCTTGTTAACAGAAACTATGGATGAAGTTAACCCAGTGGACTAAAATGGCAACTGTGAAACCTTTTTGGACCCACAGGTTAAAAATGAAACCTTTGGACTAAACTGACAAAATGGCCCAAACCACAGGGACTAAAATGGCATTTAACTCATGACAAAAAATTGCTATAAATTTGTAATGAGTTTTAATTGTTAACTATTTAATAACTAGGTTAGAACCCCGTGTATTACACGGGTTGAATAAATATAACTTTATATACTAAGTAATAAAATAGTTACATCTTTTAAAAACTCATGTATTGCACGATTTGAATAAATACATGTCTTACATGAATAATGTAATCCGTTAACACATTTAGTCATCAAGATGTGTTTTCTAACAAAATGAACTTTGAGGTACTATTTACTTATTGTAACATCTCACTTTATTTTTTATTAGGTTAGAGAGTTTTGTATTACATGGTTTATAACATTTTACTTCGTTTTTTTATTTATTATTAGGTTAGAAACTTACGTATTATTTGATGTTGGATAATCAGCAGAAAAAAAGTAATATTTTAGTAAAAAAATATTAAATACACAAGAGATAAGTTGGATATTATGATGTAATATTATTATTTCATTGGTGTGTAAAACGGGATAGTGAGATCCTTTATTAAAAGTAGGATTCTAATTATACCACATGTATAAAAAAATTATATGTTTTACATGTTTTGAATAAATCCTTTTAACGAAACAGTTGATTAAAATAAATATTTTTTATTTTAATATGTGATTATCAGTTATCCTTGTCCTTATCATTAAATATAAAAACAATTAAAACTACCAATTAAATAAAAATTTTATCTTTATAAATATTTTAGCTAATTACATAGTTAGTCCATGTGGTTTGCACAAAGTAACATACTTAGGTACTAATAGTGTAAATCACATTCTAGGGTATTAACTTTTCATTTTGTAACGTTTGGAGGTATTAACGTTATTTGTAGGTTTAAAATCACATTCAGTTAGTACCTAAGTATGTTATTTTGTGCAAACCATAGGGACTAACTATGTTAATACCCTAGAAGTTAATACATCCAAACTTTACAAAATGAAAATTTAATACCCAAGAAGGTGATTTTAAACTATTAGTACCTAAGTATGTTATTTTATGCAAACCACAGGGACTAACTATGTAATTAACTCTAAATATTTAAAACGCTAATATATTTTTTTAGATTTTAATAATTAATATATGATTATAATAATTAATATATTATTATCAGCTATCTTTGTCTTTATCATTAAATCTCTTCTATAAATTTTAAATTTAATATTATCAATAATTAACTTTCCATAATAAATATTTAAAAAAATAATTAAGAATGCATCATAGAGCGCCATGTGTCCCTAACATGGTTTCTTTTATAATATAGTATAGATTCGAGTACTTGGGCTTGTTTTTATTTGAGTTTAATTATTTAAACTAGTTGGGCCTTGTATTAATTGACATTAAATATGCATTTTTTGTTAAAATATACACATAATATATTTTTTTTTTAGAAAAAATCAGGCCCGAAACCATCGTTACGATCTCCCCCGAAGTTTGCCCTATGGGCGAAGCTTTTAAGGGGCGCGAGGGGGCGGCCGACCCCACAAATTTTTCGCTCAGTAGTGGATAGTATGTAGTTTTCGTATATAAATTTTTTGGTATATACGTTTTCGACCCCCGGTTTTATAGAAATTTTTAGGTTCAGTGACTTCCACCTCTCCCTCACATGGTTGTAAAAATCCCGACTAGGTGCCGATTAATCAAATTAATCCCGATTAATCTTCATAAATTCCGATTAATCCCTGATTAATCGCTAGTCCCTACCTCGTCGCATGACTAGTGACTAGTGATTACTATAACACTACTCCCTCAGTCAGAAATCTCAAACTTCGTCAGTCGTTGACCCTGCTTAACACCTTCTCATAAATGGTGTCCCTTCTCCAACCGGAGCGAGTAGCTGAATATTTTTTATTTTTTTGTGACATTATTAAATTTCGAAATCACATTTAGCAAATCGAAGTCCTTTTCATATATTTATATGCTCAGTTTACTGTTTTGACGGAAGTTCAATTTAGTTGACATCACATGCCTAGCCTAGATAGGGTAGGTGTCAAATTGTAACTAGAAGCACTATGTAATATCATATAATTTACACAAATAAAAATGTAATATCAAATAAAATATCTTGTAACATAAAAGAATGCTAATAAATGATGTTACTTGTCAATCACATTATAGGTTGTATATTAGGAGTAAAATTAGGTTTAGCAGTCATTAGATTTTGGTTTTGATTCTCATAAGAGAGTTTTTATTAGTATTTTTAGGTTTTCTTCTGAATTGTTGTATATGTATTATTATCTAGTGGAGATGGATATAATAAGGTAATCCCACTAGTAGGGCTGTAAACGAACCAAACGTTCGACGACCAGTTCGTGAACCGTTCGGCGGGAAGTTCGTTTGTGTTCGTTCGTTTATTAAACAAACGAAAACGAACACGAACAAGAAATTTCGTTCGTTTAGTTAAATGAACAAACATGAACAGAGGTCGCGTTCGTTCGTTTATGTTCATGAACGTTTGGTAACGTGTTCGCTTGTGTTTGATAGTTCATTAGTGTTTTTAGTTTTTATATTTATTTAAATATATCAAAAGTCTAACAAATTAAATATTTAATAAGTGTCAATGTATTATATATTATATTCATGAATGATTGTTTGTGTTCGTTTATTTCCATTTGTGTTCATGAACATTAGTTTGTGCTCATTTGTGTTCGTCAACGTTCATTGCCTAAAATTAACAAACAAACACAAACGAACACGAACAAGTTCATTTCCTTAACAAACAAACACAAACATAAAATTCTGTTCGATAAGTGTTCGTGAACGGTTCGCGAACACATATATTTTTTAACAAACGAACATGAACAAGGTCATTTTCGTGTTTGTTCGGTTCGTTTACAGCCCTACCCACTAGTGGCACGTGATACCACAATAACCCATCAATGATACAAATTTATCGTTAAAAATGGTGATACTTATTCAGACACTTTTCCCTTTTTTAGGCTTGCTTCCCATCTATAAATGGTGTTACTTACTCGGACACTTCTTTTTTAGGCTTTCTAAAATTACACATGTTTTTTAGTGAACCACCGGTGTTATAGTTAGGCGCACAACGTGAAGCATAAGTGCAATTTTAAGAAAAAGGCAAGTTGCAAATCTAAAAAAAGCCTTACCACATGAAGCATCCGATTAATTAACTCTTAAGACTACACGGTATGGGGTCGTCCCCAGTCCGTCGTGCATCGGCGACGGTCCAAACACCGTGCCGCCCCCCACGTCCCGTCCTCAACGTCCCTTTCTCGCCGAATGCGACGGTCCAAAAGTGTGGGGCCCATACCAAAAGTAACCGTTATAAAAAAAAAAAATTCTAATTTAAATTAAATTTTCAAACGGTAATAATTCAAAAAATCCCCCAATTCACTTACATTTTTATAAATACTCTCATCTTTAACCATTTTTTTCACAACTTTTCACCCACTACCACCCCATCTCTCTACTGGAAATTCTGTTCCAGTTAGTGCGGAACAACAAGATTTGAACATGTTCGCTCTACGTAACGAGTACACACATCATAACCTACAAGCGGACTTGGTGGAGTACATTTGGAACAACGCTCAAAACGAACCCGGCCACGACATGGAAGACGAAGACTAGTAGTTTATTTTAATATATTAGGATATTTTTAAGTTTATTTTTTTAAGTTTATTTTTTTTAAGTTTATGTTTTTTTTTAGTTTTTTTTTTTAAGTTTAATTTTTTTTAAGTTTATGTAATGTTTTTTAATATTAATGAAAATATTTTGTTACTTTATTTGTTAAATGTTAAAAAAAAGTTGAAGATTAAAAAAAATAAAAAAACCATAAAAGTGATGGAGGACTATGACTAGGACCATCCTCCCATGCCTTCTAGTTTTGGAGGATGGACCATCCTTGGGAGGACTATGACGTGACGCCTACGTGGCGGATCATCTTCCAAGGATTGTCCATCACCATACCCACTAGCCTAATAAATATTGTTGTATATGTGTCTTTTCAAAATGCTTACTTTGTACTCTCAAATTGTACGATAAAAAATGAAATAAAAACCGAACAAAATTGAAATCTAAAAGTGAATTATGAATAGTACCTTATTCGAATCCAATTTTGGTGGTCGAATTGAATTCAAATTTATAATTTTGAACTGATGGTTGAATAACTGGATTCTAGTTATATATTATCCCTTATATACAAGGGTGAGGTTCTAGAGTGAACACTAATGTATGCGAATTGAGTGAACAAATCTTGACCATTGATTTACACAAGTGGATGACTAGAATTTAATTATCAAATCGTAAAATACACTAGTGTATTTCATCATCAAATCATGGCCATTGATCTACACACATGTATGGCCAGGATTAGTTCGCTTAGTTCGCAAACTACATTAGTGTTCACTCTTGAACCCTATCCTTATGTACAAATGCGTATATTATTTATTTATTGAGTATATATTATCTATATTGTTTTTTTTTCTCGCATGATTGTTTATTATGAATCCATTCGAGTTGTAAACGGATTCAATTTTTTGAATATGGAGCACAATTCAATTACCTACATAACCTGAAAATTTATGTGATAAACATCCTACTAAAGTATTCCACATTAGGGTACACGATATGGTTCTCGATTCTGGAAAACTTTTGTCGGCCTCGTTGTCACACACCAATTGATGACAAAAATATTGGAGCGAGACGAAACGAGATCGTTCGAGACTTCATAACTTACTATTGGTGACAATAATTAAAACATCAATATTCCATTTCATTTCTAATTGAGATTGTTCGAGACTTCCCACCTCTCGATCTTTCCTTTTCCTTCTTCTTGTTTCTCTCCTGAATCTCTCAAAAAATTTGGAGTTTTTCCTGATTCTTGAAGAAGATCATCAGGGTTGAGAGAGGGGGGGGGGGGGTCCCAATTGGGGCGAACCCTTCATAAACCCATACCGTGTACCCTTATAAGATGAAAACACAAACATAAACATTCTATTTAAAAGTTAATATTGTTATAATAAATTGAGTTAATTACTGTTTTCGTCCCTGTGGTTTGTCAAAAATCACTATTTCAGTCCATTAGTTTGAAATTTGCGATTTCAGTCCCTGTGGTTTCACTTTCGTAACCATTTCAGTCCATGTGGTTTCACTTTCGTAACCATTTCAATCCATTATTCTGTTAAGTATAGGGACTGAAATGGTTACGAGGTGGGCCAAAATGGTTATGAAAGTGAAACCACAGGGACTGAAATCGTGATTTTTAAACTAATGGACTGAAATAGTGATTTTTGACAAACCACAGGGACGAAAACAGTAATTAACTCTAATAAATTAGTTAAATATATGTTATACCAATGTTATTATTATTTTTTTTTTGTAAATAAAAGAGCACCAAAAACTAAAAGTAGAAATATATGGTATTAAAAGAAATAGTAAAGGAGAGACTTGGTGTTCTAAGGGACTCAAGTTCGATTCTTGTCATCCCCATTATTTTATGTGGCACCTGGTGATGATGAGAGACTAGGCGAATAAGTGGAGATCGCTAGTTCGATCCTTGAACTGAGCGGGTTTTACCTCACCGTACTGTCGTGCCTTCGGACGAGTGTTCACGGGCTTAGGCCCTAGGTGAGGGTTTTCCCCGGTTCGGATGTGAGTGTATCTCGATGTGGTGAATTTCCCAGTAACCCATTTGAAGGATTCGTTGACAGTTAAAAAAAAAGTAAACAAGTTACAACTTGCACCGTAGGTTTTACTGTATTCGAAAATTATAATTTTTCTTTTTAAGAAAAACGGCTTGCCCTTTCACAGTTCACACTCACAAAGGTAACAACAACCAAGGTTTGGGGTTTATTTTTAACTCTTTAAACACAACACAAAAATAAAAATAAAAATGTTACATATTTTTTCAACATTAAAGCTACTTAATTTTCTTTAAAGAGGTTGACTCTATGCTCATATATATTTACACGGGATACAAGTTTCTCATATAAAAAAGTATGATTTAAAATAGAAACAAGGAGTAACATTTTATTTTTATAGTTATCATCCTAATTAATGTTTAGTATAATTTATTAACGACATGGTTTTATGTGTAAACTTTAGACTATGGTAATGTGAATTATAACATCAACAAACCTCCATAAAGTATATAAAAGGTAAAGGTAGAAAATATAATTTTAATATTCTAAAAGCATCGTCATGGGAAGATTTTATGTAGTTTTTGCCTTTTCAGAGATGAAATTGAAAGGGAGTGAAGGGAAAGGAAAAAGAGCTGGGTATTATAATAATGATAGTTTTTATAAAGGGAGAGAATGTTGTGAGAGAGGCACGAGAGAGTGAGTTTGGACAAATGGCATGTAGGTAACGTTTTTGTGCATCCCTATCGTAGATGGCAGGACTGGCCCAAAGGTCAGCATTCTAAAGCCCCTTGCTTTAGGCCACCGGTTTAAAAAATATACATATGCTATTTGTTATACTTTTTGTAACATGATCTTTGGAAAGGAGTTAGGGGCCTGGAATATTTAGTTCGTTTGAGGCCTCCATATTGATAGAGCCGACCCTGGTAGATGGTCTAACAACTATTTTTCAATAGAAATCCACTATATATATTGTATTTACATGTTTTCACTATTTAGGTTATATGGTTAAAATACATAAATGGTTTATATACTTATTACTATTTTTTGAACGAGTAAACACAAGATACAAAATTTGGTGAATTTTCCTTCATCAAGACCATCTTCAACAAGTATGAGTGTGAAAATTCTTGGACCTATGTAGAAGAAAGAGATAGGCAAGGAGGACGTGACCAGAAGTGCGACGATGAGAAATCCGTTTTCATGGATGAGAATTGTGAGAGATGAATGAAAGAGAAAAAGAAAACTACATCTGTGGAGAGAGGAATAAGAGAAACCACACATGCTAACATAGAGGGTGGTCATTGGCCAGTACACCTACCATTAAAATTTTGTTAAAAAATCTAGCTTTTAATTAAAAGATAAAAGCGTAATTTGATCTTAATTCCACATTAATAACATTCAATTATGAATTAAGTGAAGGTATCAATTTCTTTTTATCTCTTTATGAACAAAAAATCTTTTCCTGATTTTATACGTATTTCAATACAAGTGTATAATAAATAAATAAATAAATAACACTTCAAAAAAGAAAAGAAAAAAAAAGATGAGTAGTGAGTAGAAATTGACATGTTACGTAATTCGTAATTTAACTGCCTCACGCAAACACACACATATCGCGCCCATTTCTTTTTCACTTTTTGTCATTTTCTCATTGAAAGCCATACTCACCGGACTCCATCTACTCTCCTCTCCTCTCCGGCCATATTTCTTCTTTCTCTCTCTTCATCTCCGGCGAACATGTAAATAACCGTTTTTCACCTCCTTCATATATTCATTCTCTCTGTTGCTTCAGATTTCGCTAACACAACAGAGTCGGTAGCAGGTTAGTTCTGTTCTGGTTTAGTTTACCTAATTCTTTCTAAACCTAATTATGTGCTTAAAATAGCTTCGTTTGTGATCAATTACGTCGGAAATTGAAAGTTATGGTTGTTAATTTAGTGCGGTTTCTTTGATTGTTAGGCGCTAGCATGTGTGTTTGCTTTTGATAGAATTTGGTGAATGTTTGGTGTTTGATCTTACATTTCGGTGAATTTAGTTGTTTCCGATGAGGTTTGTGAAAGTTAGGTTTGGATCTTAGTTTTGGAGTGTTAGTGTAATTTATGTAAAATATAATCGGTTCAGATGAATGTTTGTTAGTAACGAAGAACTGTTTAAGCTTAATTGTGGAGTTTTAGTTTAATTTATGTAACAATTGATCGGTTCAGATGAATGTTTATTGCTAAGGAAGAACTGTTAAATCTTACTTGTGGAGTTTTAGTGTATTTTTTAGTCAAATTAAACGGTTCGGATGAATGTTTATTGCTAAGGAAGAACTGTTTAAGCTTAATTATGGAGTTTTAGTTTAATTTTATGTAAAGGTTAATCGGTTCGGATGAATGTTTATTACTAAGGAAGAACTGTTTGATGTTAATTGTGGAGTTTAGTGTAGTTTAGTAAGAAATAATATGTACGGATGAATGTTTATTGCTAGGGAAGAACTGTTTAATCTTAATTGTGGAGTGTTAGTCTAATTTATGTTGAAATTAATCGGTTTAGATGAATGCTTATTACTAAGGAAGAACTGTTTGATGTTAATTGTGGAGTTTTAGTCTAATTTTGTAAATATTGTTTGGTTTAGATGAATGTTTATTACTAAGGAGGAGCTGTGTAGTCTTAACTGTGAGTGTTAGTCTAATTTATGTAAAATTAATCAGTTTAGATGAATGTTTATTGCTTAGGAAGAACTGTTCAATTATAGTTGTGGAGTTTTATTTTAATTTTGTAAAAATTAAACGGTTCGGATGAATGTTTATTGCTAAGGAAGAAGTGTTTAATCTTAATTTTGGAGTTATAGTCTAATTTATGTAAAAGGTAATCGGTCCGGATATAACCTAGGAAATAAATGTATTTGGAGATTCTGTGTAATTTTTGCCAGGTTTCCTTGTTTGTAATTTTGCAATAAGGTGTCCTGGTTATGAGAAACTGGTTATATGCTAAATTGCTCATGTGTGTATTTATATTAGACAAATTGTTTTAACCAGTTCTACTGTACTGAAATAGTGCTTATTATTGGTCAGTGGTCCGCATCAGATAATGTTTAAATAGGGATCAAATTATACTAAGTTGGGGCTTCTAGACCTTCATCATCCACTCTGTTATGCTTTCCTACTGCCATTATGCCAGTTGCTGTTAAGGATCTACAGGTACCCTTTTTTAACTTTTATGTTGCAGTCTATGTGTTTGTTTTTTTCCCTCATGTTTTATATATGGGTTCATGGTTTCCATATTATTATTATCTTCTTATTGGATCTTTGTTATTGATTTTTTGAAAAACCTATGTCCTTACTTTGCAAGGAACATGTTGCAACATCAACTCACAAAGCCAATAAGCAAGGTGAGCAGTATTCATTCAGTTACTTGTATTTATAAACTGTTACTTTTCTTTATTGGTTGGTATACAATGACTGATACCCATGTGTTCCATGTTGCTTGTGAGATGTGACGGAGATTAAATATTAATATTTATGTAATTACTGCAGTCACATGCTTTGAAGAAAAGGGGTCAATAATATGTACCAAACAATCACAGACTATTGAAAGTCTTCTTCCTGACGAGGAAGATCTCTTCTCTGGCGTACTTGATGAATTGGGTTGTACTGCTACTGCCAATAGTGACGATGAAGAGTTTGATCTGTTCAGCAGTAATGGAGGCATGGAATTAGAAGTCAATTCCAAGTTATATTTTAGTCAACAGAATCTTTTGACTGCTGAAGGACTTAATAATGATCAAAGCAGTTCAGACTATTTAGTTTACAGTGAACACCCTTCCAGAACACTTCTTGTGAAAAATGTGGATAACAGAGTTGAGAATTCAGAACTCAGGGCTCTTTTTGAGGTGCATAACAGCTCTTTTTCCGTATTTTCTTTCTATTTTCCATTCTTTTTTGATGTTCGATTCTTACTTATAATGGCTGCTTTCTCTGTCAGCAACATGGACACATACAAACTTTCTACACAGTTTGTAGATGTCAAGGTTTTGTGATAATTTCATATTATGACATAAGAGCTGCTATTATTGCGTTTAGCAAACTTCAAAACGTGCCATTGGAAAATGAGAAGCTTAACATACGTTATTTGAATCCAAAGGTACATGACTAAAATTTTATAGTTTGTTTAGTATTTTTCCTAGGCCTTTAAATAAACCGAACGTTCACGAACTGTTCGTGAGCTGTTCGGTGGGAAGTTCATTTATTTAAATAAACGAACGAACATGAACACAAATTTTTGTTCATTTAACGAACACGAACACACATTTTGTTTGTTCATTTATGTTCATGAACGTCTGTTTATGTTTGTTTATGTCCTAATATGTTGTTGGATTTGTTTTGACTTTTACAACTTTGACTCATATATAGGAGGATACCTCCAGCCTTGAGGTATCCATCTGTGATCCCTCTATATCAAATGACAAACTTCACCAAATATTTGGCAATTTTGGAGAAATTGAAGAAGTAAGTTATTCGCTGAGATTTATATAAAAAATATGACATGATGAATCATGAATCGTCCTCCTTATGTTTTTTTTTTGTTACTGACAGATATGTGGAACCATACATCAAAGACATATTAAATTTTATGATATTCGAGCTACAGATGCAGCTATCAATGGATTAAGTAGTAGTAATATGTTGCAAGGGATCAAACTTCAAGTAAACCATCCAGAATGTGCAAAAAGGTATTATTTGATTATTCCTAATAAATCATCTCTATCAGTTGCCTTAAATTTCCAAGCTGAGATAAAGATAAATTTGTGACATATTTAGTTTCTTTTTCTAAAACCTGATTTCATTTGTCATTGATTGATGATTGTTAACACTATATATTTTTCTAATTATGCTGAAGATTTTGGACTAACACTATCCTTGTGCAGCTTGATGCAACAATTTACTCATGGGCTAATGCAAGATCAACTTAGGTCATGTCAAAATCCTAATAGCAACCCGTTACCACATGGTATATATATACTTTTTCCATGGAAGAAATTTGCAACTGATTTGATTTGTTTAAAGTATAGGTGGAGGTTTCGACCCATAACTAATGAACTTGGTCATGTTTAATCTTAAACGGGTCACATAAAAAAATTAGCTAACAAGGTGAATGGGTCAAAGGGGTAGAAAGTTGTCTGAATTTATTTCATAATACAAATACATGTTAAAAAGAGTAAAATGCCATTTTCGTCCCTGGGGTTTGGCCAGTTTTGCGACTCTCATCCAAATGTTTGTTTTTCCGCATCTGGATCCAAAAGGTTTGAAATCTTGCTGTTTTCACTCGGCTCGTTAACTCCATCCATTTTTCTCCGTTAAGTCAGTGGTATTTCTGTCTTTTTTGCTAATTCAAAGGGGAATTTGGTCTTTTTCACTTTATGTAAAAAGACTGAAAACCCCTGAAAAAGCCCGAATTGCCAAGCTAGCAAAAAAGACAGAAATACCCCTGACTTAACGGAGAAAAATGGATGGAGTTAACGAGCCGGCTGAAAATGGCAAGATTTCAAGCTTTTTGGATCTAAATGCGGAAAAACAAACCTTTGGACCGAAGTCGCAAAACTGGCCAAACCCCAGGGACGAAAATGACATTTTACTCATTTTAAAATGGGCAAACAGTGTGTGCGGGTCAATCCGACTGGACCCGGACCGTTAACTATCCCGCCCATATTTCTACCTCTAGTTCTAAGGGAGTATGCTTTTCGTCTCAAATCTTGACCCATCTCACCACAAGTATTTCTTTTGGTGTAGTGGTAAATAGCTGCATGAAGGATGAGTATATCTATGGTGGCTGTTTTACAAATAGCTTTCCATCTATGGTTGGGATGCCATCTACTTATAATCAATTTGGCCACATGACTCATTATTCTACAGACCAAGCTTTCCATCCCCAATCATTACCCATCAACTGCAGAGGTCATGTCACCTATGACTCTTTAAACTCGGAAGCTGTCGGTTTTACACCAGAAACAAACAACAAGCATCTTCATATGTTCGGTTCATATGGTCCACCATTTGAACACATGTCTGGTTCAGCACTCAGGGGACATCATCATGTACTGAACGGTTCTAGCTCCTTCCAGAATCGTCAACTAAATCCTGTAATCTGGTCATACTCACCCCCGTTGAGTACTAATGGTGTTTGTGCTCATACCGCTTCAAATCCCAAGAAGTGCTCTTTTAGCAGGCCAAAGGGACGGGTGAGACGAACATCCCATGGAAGACATGAATCCGTTTCCTGCCAAACAGACGAGAAACAGTTTGAACTTGATATTGAGCGTGTTTTGCGCGGGGAAGACTCACGCACGACATTGATGATTAAAAATATTCCGAATAAGTACGATAATATATGTATTGTTTCTTTTTCATCTTAGTACTAGTTTGAATTATCCTCAAGAATTTCCTCCAGTTTTGCAGCTATTGAATCCAGTGTTATTACTGCAGGTACAGTTCAGCGATGCTATTGGCTGTAATCAATGAACATAATCAAGGAACTTATGATTTTATATATCTACCTCTTGACTTCAAGGTAAGAGTATTATACCATTATATATACTGCAACAACCAACTTTGCGAGTTTGCGTGAACAGTGATTTGAGTTTCTTTTTTTTTTGCTTCTTTTTTTGTTTATTTGTATTTTTTATACTTTTACCCCTTAACTTTCAGCACTGACACTTACAACCCCTTAACTTTCTAAAGACTTTGTAATTAAGTTTTACGTGTTTTACTCTTATGTACATGTGGGTGTAAATTCAAGTTGATTTACGTTTAGACGTAAATTTTTCCCGGAAATGAGTCGGGTCAAATATAATATGTTCTTATGCTTATTGTTATGTATGTTTTCAGTTGGTCTATGTTTTGACGTAAATTTTATTTTTTCCCGGAAATGAGTTGGGTCAAGTATAATACGTTCTTATGCTTATTATTATGTACGTTTTCAGTTGGTCTACGTTTTGAGGTAAATTTTATTTTTTTCCGGAAATGAGTCGGGTCAAATATAATACGTATTCGTGTTTATTTTTATTTACGTTTTCAGTTGGTCTACTTTTTAACGTGATTTTTTTTCCCGGAACGCCATGGCAACGCGCGGGGCAGTTTACAAGTTGTATGACATTTTATTCTTGTGTTAGAAAATATGCCATCTGTAACCATTTTCGTGTGTTCACAGAATAAGTGCAATATGGGGTATGCATTTATAAACATGACTGATCCACTTCAGATAGTGCCATTTTACAAGGTAAGTTGCATGCTTTGTGTGATCCGAGCCGTCCAATCTGCTAAATTCTCAGTTATAATTTAATTTAAAATAATGAAAAGAAATACCAAAAGCGGCAATATACTTTTGCAGTCATTTAATGGCAAAAAATGGGAAAAGTTCCATAGTGGAAAAGTGGCATCTCTTGCATATGCTAGAATCCAGGGAAAAGCTGCCTTAATCTCACACTTCCAAGAATCAAGCTTGTTGAATGAAGATAAGTCTTGTCATCCTATTCTCTTTACCACAGATGGCCCGAATGCCGGAAGTCAGGTAACACATCACATTGTACACATTATTTTAACGGGTCAGATAAACTTATTCTAACAAGTTGACCCGTTACCAAGACTAGCTGACCCACCAACTTTGTCACCTCTACTTGATATGCATCAAACGTCCACATTTAGTGCACTGGAATCTATAAAAGTTGACCTGTTTGGAGTTACGAGGTCCCGTGAAATAAGAACAGAAATGGCATAAGTGTCAGATCCACAACAGGCCGGACAGGGCCAAGTTCAATTGCTAACACATATGGTCCATTTCATTATTTTTATATAAGAGAAAATGTTACTGTTCATCAGTAAATTTGGAGACTTTGTTCACTCTATAATTTTTTAAAATTTTTTGAAAGTGGTTGTGAGTGGACAGCAGCGAAAAGCTAATGATAAAAGTATAAAAAAATATTATTTAATTGAAAATGAGCGAGAAAAAGGTAGTGATTTTTAGTGTAATTATAGAGATGGAGTAGATAATC
>JARYGA010022977.1:0-27380 GCA_030545235.1 Helianthus tuberosus
AGCAGGTGGAGCAGCAAACTGTGACGGACCAGCACCAGGTGGAGGACGCGGGATCCTCTCTAGCTCAGTGACTCTACGACACAACATATCCTGCTGGAGCTGCAAGGATAAAAGCAGATCATCCCTCGAGTATCCAATGTGGAAGGGATGGTATGGATCAGATATAGGCATGACGTGGGGCGGAAACCACATAAATGGCTCGCCCATCGGTGCAGAAGAAGAAGCAGCGTGTGTAAACTGTGGCATGAACTGATCGTCTGCTGACACAAAAGGTATGTGAGCGTTCTGTTGTCTCGAAGGTCCTTCCCCTGGACGGGGAGGAGGGATATCCTGAAGGAATGTAACTGGTAGATCTGTGCGATGCGCATCTGACAAGTGTGGGAGAAAATGGGTGACATCAACGTGTGCCTGGGTAGATGCAGGTGGGGGAGTAACTGGTCTGACAAAAGGAGGATAGTCGTCGTCGTCCTCAATCCACCCATTGCGGGTGTGAGCATATCTGGGGTCCACATGGGTAGTAAATGGAGCACGGTCAACAAGTACAGGGATCGGGTTAGGCAAGGGTGGTGCAACAACTGGTATGTCAACATGATCACACTCCGGTAGGGGATCATGAGCAGGTATGGGCTCTGGTGCAATCTCAGGCTCGGGGTCAGCTGGAGCAAGCTCATGATCAATGGGTATATCGAAGAGCTGATCGTCAGGAATGACAGGTGCCTCAAAACGGTGCTCGTCAGGTACAAACTCGATCTCGTGATCTGGGTCAAAGTCATGTGGAAAATGGGTGCAGCAGACATCGCTATGTCGGAATCAGTGTCAGTGGGGTAGTGCTGCACGCCCTGTGCGTGTAAAGTGGCAGATGATACGGATTCAAACGAATCAGGACCAGACGGGTCAGATAAAACCTCCACAACAGGAACCTCGACAGGTGGAAAAATAATGGCATCGACAACTAGAATCTCATCAACAGGGACAACAATGTCATCATCGACCGGAATCTCAACAAGAGGAATAGTAACATCATCATCAACCGGAGCCCCGCCATCCTGGTCATCCTTAGGGGGACCCTGGATAAAGAGATCGATGTCGTCATCAGACATATCATCGAGAGGCAGATCCTCCAAGGGAAATGCAGCGAGAGGAAAAGGAGCAGGGATCTGAACAAGAGGAAGATCCCCATCATGAAAACCATCATCTATAGGTATGTCATCTCCAAAATCGGGTAAGGCGAAGGGCTGAAAGTCATCGTCGTCGTCGCTCGTGGTATCTGATGTAAAAACCTCATCCTCTGGGATGATCTCGTCATCCGATACTATAGCTATAGGGTTAATGGTGTCTGATACTCCACTCTCGGAGGAAGATGACATGGTGTCTGTGATAAAACAATCACACATATGCACATATATCAACAATCATCAAGTAAGCATGTATGCAGTAATAACAATGTAAGCAAGTAATCATTCTAGTCTTCCCCAGACTATCCCACCCAGCCTCTTAGACTGAACTCCCTAGTCTCTCAGACTAAAACCTTCCCACTTTCTCAAACTGACTACCCAGTCTCTAAGACTCAATTTCCCCCAGTCTCTAAGACTAAATTTCCCCAGTCTCTAAGACTGAACCTCCCCCAGTCTCTAAGACTGAACCTCCCCCAGTCTCTAAGACTGAACCTCCCTCAGTCTCTAAGACTGATCCTCCCCAGTCTCTAAGACTGAACCTCCCCAGTCTCTAAGACTGAATTATAAATATAGCCTTTGAAATGTGTATTTGTGCCCTTTGTTTGTAAAAAAAATTGTTTGTTCCCTGGATCTGGACATTTTTGTGTATGCAAGGTAAACATGTTTTCGTGAGAGCCCTAGTGATCGTAGCCTAGACTCGAGAGAGAATCCTAGTCCGCTACGATCGATGCTCTGATACCAAGCTGTCACACCCTGACTTTTGCGAAAGCGTGGTTATTTGGTGTGACTTCTTAATAACATAGCAATCAATCATAACAGTGCTATATGATAAAAACATGAGATGTTTATCCATTAATAAAGTTTAGAAAATACCACAATACCATTGTCTGAAAACATTAATACCAAATTAAGTTACAAACCATTACGTGTTTAAATGAGTTCACAAAGACTCAACAAAAGTACTTAAATAAAACCTGAGTATAGAATTATGTATCCCGTCCAGGATTAGGATACACCCTCTAAACTTAACAGCCATGGATAACATCTTTTATTTCACGACGCAACTTGAGGACACATGCATACCCTGCCAGATCCACTAGTTTCCTGAAATACATGTAGTTTGAAAAATCAACAAAAGTTGAGCGAGTTCATGTGTATGTGAGTATGTATAGACCTTTGTAAACAGTGTATGTATGTATGTATGTATGTATGTATGTATGTATGTATGTATGTATGTATGTATGTATGTATGTATGTATGTATGTATGTATGTATGTATGTCCCGGTATGATTGCAATAAGGAAAAGATCACCAATGGTTTGCAAGGCCACTGATATGTGTGACGGTGTAGGAAGACTCAAACCTAGCAAAATTGTATCGGGCTTCCGGCTGGAAGACATAGTCACCACTATGGGCCACCCTGGCCTCATGGGTGTGGGCTCGCTACACCCAAATAGATCTATCACTCATGCCCCTCGGTCCTACAAGAGGATTGATGGCCCCAAGTATACGCCTACCCAATCACATGATCTATGGTTCTTTCCTAGGCTAATCATACCAATTGTATTGTAAGTAATCCTTTGTAACATGTATTTCACCCCCGAAGTAAGTAAACAAAACATTTTAAAGAAAAGGGGGACATGAACTCACTGTAGTGCGTCTTCAGTACCGGCAACTTAAATCTCCGCAGCTAATCACGACTACCTACAGTGTACTAACGTCTATTAGATGAACGGGCCATGCCTTGGCTTAGAGTTTCATGTTTTTGAGTTGCGTTTCTTATGTCTCCGAAAATTATTCCAAGTTACAATTATTTGTTAAAATAATAATTATTTTAACTCTAAATTATATTTAATGTTTGGAATAATTGTTTAATCAATATTTTTGGTATTAATACTTCTCAAGTATTTTAATTTCCGTATTTCCTTCCCAAGGATGGGGATATTTCATACATGTATTTTGTAGTTCCGAAATAATATATTTTTAAGTCACACTTAGAAAATATATATAACTTATTTGTCAAAAATAATGTATTCCCAAGAAAATATATATTTTTCCCTTTGTCAAAAATATGATATACTTGGTAATATGTACAAAAATCATATTTTCACTTCTTTCATTTCCAAAATGATGTTTACCAAAAATATATTTGTAAGAGTATTTTCTGGAATATTTCATAAGTTACGTTTTAGCGTTTGGTTTCACAATATCAAGTGTGTAACTTATATATTCATTCCGTGAGGTTTTTGGTATTATTTTGGAGTTGTAATTTCATGGTATTTGTTAAGTTATATTATTTTACCCTAAAATAACATAACTATTCCACAATGTATACAAATATTCACACAAGTGTCTTGATATAAAATATATATTTTAAATATATATTTATCCATTTTTATTTACAAAAACCAACCTCCAATACTTGTATTTTTGTTACAAAAATTATGGCAAGGTTTATATTGAAAAACATAGTTTAAAACATACTTGTAAACATTTGTTTAGAAAATATTTTCTAAGTGTTGGAATTTTTAGAAAATTTCGCCATAGTTTCCTTTGTAAATGGAGGTGTCCATGCTATTTAGCATATCGTTTTCTTTTCAAAAATCATCCAAACAATCAACAACAAATCACTAATCATCTTACACTTACCAAATGCAAAGACTATTCAATTTACAATACAACATGAACTTGATCTTTCACAAAAAACGCGTAGTAACTTGGTAAAGTGTTTAGTAGCCTTAGTTACCCTCCAAAATATATTTACTACTTGGTAAACTTCATTCTCGAAGGTTTTAGATGTTTACAACTTGTAAACTTATTTTACAAAAATGTTTATTTATTGGATCTTCTTGTTTCAAAAGTATTTCTATACTTATTTTGTCACTAAAAATAGTGTAGGTTTAATAAAAACCATGATCTTTCAAAAATCATATTTTAAACTTGGTTCTTTGGAAAAATCATTCATGCATCTAGATTTATAAGATTACTAGGTTACTTTGATCATTGTTTTACAAGAAATCATTTTTATTTATCAAGTTCATGTGTTCACTAGAAGATGATCATCATATGTTGTTACATGATCATCCTCCCACTTGCTAGATTAAGTGTTTAAACATCATCTAGAAAGCTTCATGTGATGATTAACATCATCATCTCTAGATATCAACAAACAAACATCATTCATGCACTAAACAACATCATTTCAACAAGATTTCATCATATTTCATCTTATGTTTCAAGATTCAAGTTCAAGTCTTTTAGTGTTCTTGTTATCATAATATATCTTTTATCCACTAAAAATATGAAGTAACAAGAGTTACAAGAAGCTTACTACTAGCTTCAAGCTAGGGAAGAAAGAATGGTGAATATGGAGTGGATAAAAGCAAACAAAGGAGGTCCTTCAAGATCCGTGAGTTCCAAGCTTCCTAAAACACCTTTAAGCACCTTGAGATAACCTTGGATTGGATGGAGCTTGATCGAAAATGGTGATGGTGTGTGTAGGGTGTTCGGCCGAGAGCTTTGTGAGGGAGAGAGGAGAAGTGAAGTGGTGATGGTTCCTTATAACACTCTCTAATCTTATTAACCAATGGTCTAAGTGTCTCCCATAGTACAACCAAGATCCTATCATAATCCCAAGGAGATCATGGAGGATTTAGAGAAGATTTGAAGTAATCTTGAGTGGGGGCCACTACATGGGCCGTAAATATCAAGGGGGAGGGGGGTTAATTGTAAGTTTTGATGGTAAATAGGTTAATTAGTGGAGGTTAAGCGTAATATCTAGTGTTTTGTGTGTAGGATGCTTTATGTAGTATGTTAAAGTGTTCGGGAACCATAACTAGTTCAGAAAAAGTAAAACAATGCTTTTAGCAATATTTTAGTGTTTCGGGTAATGTCCGGTTGTTCGGTTAGACACCGATTCGTTAAAGTGCTAAGTTATACCATATAGTGTCTTTTATGTAACTTTTTGTGACACTTTCAATTCCCGACACTTAGGAAAGCATACAGGACCATTTTGCCATATTTTTGCATGTTACAAGCATGTTAAAATGCTGATTTTTGATGACTAATGCAGAATTCTGCACTTTAAGTGGGTTTTAGGCACTTTCCGGCACTTAAACTATCATCTAGTGACGCAGTTTTATGGTCCTTACTTCCCTACACTCCATACTAGTGTAGTACCTTGTCTCTGGCCATTACGGGGTCTCAAAATATTGTCTGTCTATGTACTGACATTGTCAGCATGTTTCTGAGTTATCCGCTCACTGTGCTAACTGTGCTTTGTGCATCATGTATGTCACTAAAGTTTGTATGTGATAAATGGTGTGACAATATGAAATGTGATGCACATGTATGTATGATACAGAAATCATAAAGCAGTTTATACCATCATTTGTAATTAAGCACAATCATTAAGCACAAATTAATATTAATTAATTGTACGGATACCTGTAATTATGAGGGTTGTCACAGCAGGTGGTCACAAGAATGGCGAATGGGTTGTTAGTGTTTGTATCGATGAGATAGATGGGTATCGTGAACTTGAGAATGGGAAAAAGGAGATATGAAGTTGATTAGGGGATTCACATAACACTGACACAAATTGGTTCCAGAAAGGCGAAGAAGAGACTTTACAGAAATAAAGAAAACAACAAATTAAATGGCTTTTTAAAGATGAATACATCATACACATTTTTAATAAAGTGTTTTTTAGTGTTTCTAGATTGAGACTTGAGAGTGAGTGAGAGAGAATGAATCTGAAGGGCTTTTATGGATGTAGAGAGAGATGAGTATTTCTGGATTTAAAGAGAGAAAGAGAGAGAAATGTATTTATATAAGGCCACCCGGGGTGGTGTTAAGTTTTTTTTGGGTAAAGGGTTACCCCGATGAATTTTATAAATGAACCAAATAAGTATAAGGGTGTGTCAAATGGGACACACCAACTAGACTTGGCAACCAAGACTAGGACAACTAGAGAAACAAAGCCAAAACATCCGAACTAAACAGAAAAGATAGCCAACAAAACAACCATGAAACGAAAACTAGAAAAAAACACTTAAAAACTTCTAGCCCGGGCCATCTTCATTGTTTTTGCTTGTAGCAATCTTCCAGTTCCTGAAAATCCTCTCCTGAGTCAATACCCCACGAAACTTGAAGCCCATTAGTCTTAACCGAACGGAGCTCTTAATCTTCTCAGTCACCATGGACACATTCATATGATTTGTAGAGAACAAGCGATTGTTTCTCTCCTACCATATAAAATATGTTGACGCAGCTATCACCAACTTACAAACAATATCGTCAACCTTCTTGCTATTAGAGTTTTGCTCCACCCACATCATTAGCGACTGCCAAGTATTATTCACGCTCCCCAGGTTAATCATCATCTTGACCTTGTTCCAAACTTGAGACGCAGATGAACACTGGAAAAACAAATGATCTCGGCTGTCTCGATTATACTTACATAGAGGGCAGTACATGAGGTTAAGGTTCGTTTCACTACCTGCTTCCCAAACCGCTAGCCTATCTTGGGTCTTTAGTTTATTCCTAATCACCAACCACATGTGGAAAGAATGTCGCGGAATACATTGTGAGAACCAAACCATATTAGCCCAAGGCACTCGCTGATCTCTATTCCGAATAGTATCCCATACTTGGGCCGAACCGAAGACGCTAGCCTTACCATCCAAATCTTTCTAGCTCATTCGATCATTCATGTTAGGCAGCAGGTTAGGAGGCGGAACGTTGATTAATACCGGGTATAAGTCAAACCAAGCTTGGGGTCATCTCCATTGACCATTCTCACCAATCAAGTCCGCTACCGTAGTTTGAAGAGAGAATCCAGCATTAGCAATAATTCTCGGTGTCAAAATGGAACTAATAGGGCTTATCGAACACCAGTTGTCACTCCAAGCATTAGTTTGAGAGCCACAATGGATCTTAGACCATATATGAGGACGAATAAGGTTTCGAGGTGGTGTTAAGTTTGTGCGTGATGGAATTTGAACACACGTGAACAATTGCCAAACACCACCGCCACCCCTTTAATTCAACGCGTGTAACGTAATTCGCGTTATATTTTTGACGCGTTAAACATTCGATGTTGTGAGGGATCCGTTGGGCTATTTGACCGTTTGAAAGCTTTTTTATATATACAAACCATTTCCACTAAAAAGGGTTGTGAATGATGGAATAATGGTTGATGACATGGCGGAACTTGATTGAATGTTTTGAGTGATGGAATTTGTACAAGTGATAACCACCCCTACCCCCTAATACATATATAGGGTAATTTGACGAAAATACTCTCATGTGGGGTTCAATTGGTTAGAGTTATCCATGAAAATTAATTAAGTGAGGCTAAAGGACGTAACGTGTAAGAGTTTTCAAACATCGGGTATGATATTTTTGTATGTTTTGAATGTAAATGATACAGTTTGCAATCTGATGTCAACATAATGGACGGTTTTTGTAATTTACTTTTAAAACAAAACAAAACAAAATAAATGAAATATTAATCAGGATCGTTCTACCATTGTTATGTTCGCAATTTTAATGAAAAATCAGTTGTTCCACACGGTTTAGTAGTTTCATTTTCTTATCATATTTGGTGGAAACAAGGAAGAAAAATCAGTTGTTCCACACGGTTTAGTAGTTTACAGCCAACAGTTGTTTTATCCTAAAAGAAAGTTTCATTTTCTATTTGGTGGAAACAAGGAAAATTTGGGAAAGGGGATAAAAAATCAAATTATAAAAACCATATTTATCCTACAAACCGTAAGAACAGATCCTAACACTTAAAAAAAGTTAAATTAACACATACTAAAATAATACATACATAAAAGTAGCACTTTGTTATGAATTATTATACATTTATTGTGTGACTATCCATATACTTAACTCCCATCTTGTAAGCCTATAAATAGAGGCATATTGTGATCCATTTTAGACATCAATAAAATATCCATTCCCCCAATCTCCATTTCTTATCTCTATAATGTTGATAGGCTAGTTGTTTAAAACACGTTATCAGCACGACTTGTTTTTGGAGTTGGATCAAATTATCACAAGGTAAATTAATTTTTTTTTCATTATTCTTCATGCTTTTAAACATATATTTTAATTCATACAACCACTTGGCTATACTAACAAACACTCTCATTATGCACTCATATTCTTGACAAAACAATTTAACGACTTTTGTTAAACTGATACGACCACACACTCTAAACGTCACAACTCTAATATCTAATCACCTATCATATAGGCAATCTTTCAGATTATCACATATCATCACACACGTATATCAACATACTTCTGTTATAAAACAGTTCAATTACTTAGCAATTACACAAAGCCAATATTGCAGGACATATTTTTTTCATAAACAACACACATCTATTATATATAATAAATGAAAATTATTTGGGTCACGTGTCACTTAATTAGGGCATCCTCAGTTCTTTCTTCCCGCCCAACAGTGCCATCCCTTTTTCCTTATATAATCTCTCTTCTCACTTCTCATCTTTGTTTAGAAACGCCTAGGGTTCCTTCTCTCTCTATATTCAGGCGATTCAAACTTCACAAACCCTGCAAATTATTGAGATCATTATTTCCATCCAAACCCTAATCTTCTTCCAGACGCCACCATAAAATCTTCTTTTGTTCATCGATTACTTCATCAAAAGGTTTGTTCTTCTTTTTTTTTAGTTGAAATAGTTTCATGATTTCCTCTTATTTATACTAATCCTTTGTGTTTTGTGTCTTTTCATGTAACCATTGCTAGGGTTTCGTTCGAGAGATCGATCAAGAAATGTGGCACCGGCTAATGGTTCTGCGGTGTTTCTCTTACAAGATTCTTTCATTTTGAGGTTTGATTTGTATGTTTATAGATCTATGTTGATTTTTCTTAACGGTTATGATATGAGTACAACATCTGTTGATTATTGATCTGTGAATATGTTCACCGCTTATTCTTTTTGAAATTAGGGTTTCGTTTACTTGAGATTTGAATCTTCCGATTTTTTAGTTAATTTTTGTTGATATGTGGTTTTCCATAATCATGGTATGTGTTTTTGTTTTTGATTTTTACTGAAGTTTTGTTATCTGAGTTGTGACTAAATGATGATTGTCAATGATCTGTTGCAGATGATAATGATGATGATTGTTCTACTATTGTTTCCAGTATCATTGTTCCAACATCGTTTAAAGTATGTGTTTTTTGCTACTCCGATTTTGAAATTTTGAGTTTTTAATTATGAAGTGATATACTCTAATTCTCGCTTTATATTTCAGTCTAATCACAGTTGTTTGAAACTCATACAATATGCTGCGGGTTATAATAGGTTTGTATTCAAAGTAGTATAAAGTTTAATTAAACACAAAGAAAGATTATTAAATTTACAGTTAAAATAATCTTTTCTTATGACTAAATGATGATTATAATTGACTTGTGCAGAAGATGATGATGACTTGTCCAAGAAAGGATCTGCTACTGTTGTAAGATAAGATTTTATCTTACTAGAGCAATGGTCTTTCCTGCCTTTTTTGTATTAAAAGAAGCATAAAATTTGGTTTAAAGCAGCTCTTTATAAACATAGTTAAGGATTAAGTATATGAGGACAGGGCTACTCTTCAGCAGCTGAAGAAGTGTTTTCATGTACTGCATCTTGGTCTGTTCACTAGAGATCAGCTTTCTATAAATCCTGATGTTAATGCATTGAGTCCTTCCATGGAGTTCATGGCGATTGTTGGAGATATACATTGATTGACTTTAAAGCTAAAAGCACTAAATTTTAAGCTAAAAGCACTAAAATTTTGTTGTTAGGTTCATTTTCTTGAATTCTATGTAATTCATTGTTTCGTTTTCTTGAATTCTATGTAATTTTGTAAAGAAGTACAATAACAAATAGTGGTTTTAACATCTGTTTGCATTTTGGTCAATAGTTAATGGAAACACATGTTAGGTTGAACAGTGTTTTTTAGAGGGAAACAGTGCTAGAAGACAGTAGATCTTAGTAACTTAAACATCTGTTCAGGGTTAAACAGATGTTTGGCCTTTTATATCAGAGGTTTGGACTTATTCAGTTGTTTGACCTTAATCAGGTGTTTGCCCATAAACAGATGTTTGACCGTAAAACATTTGTTTTGCCTTAAACAGATGTTTCGCCTTCTATATCAGATATTTTTACTTAAACAGGCGTTTGACCTTAAACAGATGTTTGGCCATAAACACATGTTTGGCTCTAAACCAAACATCTGTTTAAGGTCAACATCTATTTGACTATTGGTTCTGTTGTGCTTTTGTTTGACCTCTAATATGGGTTCATGATCTAATCTGGTGATTTGAAGACATTATTGTTTTATCTTTATACTAATAAATAAAAATCAAGCCCAGATAAACATCTCTTTATGGCCAAACATCTGTTTATGGCCAAACTTCTGTTTATGGGCAAACATCTGTTTAAGGTTAAACTTCTGTTTAAGTCCAGACAACTGATATATAAAGCGAAACATATTTTTCTTCAAACATCTGTTGACCATTGACTGACCAAACATCAGTGTTTAAAAAACTCTTAGGTATCCACTGATAGGAAATAATAGCCACTGCTAACTTTTTTATTGTTGACATCTATTGATATTGACCATCAGCGGTTTTCCTAAACAACAGCCACTGCTCACTTTTTTATTATTAATGGTGTTAATTAGTGATAGATTGAAATTATCAAATAAAAACTAGAATTACAATGAAATTACCATTTTACCTAATCGTTACATTCCCAATGAGGTAAGATTTCCCCCAACATTGTTTTCATCATAAAATTTAAAGTTAAATTAAAAACTAAAAAAAATTCTTGATGACTATTTGTTGCAAATCAAATCGGTAATTAATGCTAATTTCTTGAGCTTTGGACCCATATTAAAATATGCAAAATTTGAATTTCAAACTGACGGTAATTATCTCTTAAAAATTAGAAAAGTCATCATGACAGTTGCTTTCAAATCAGATCAGTAATTACTGATAATATCAGTAATTTTATGCAAAATGGTAATTTCAACTTTACCTTCTCTCTTTTTTTCCTACTTTGCATAACAATTCAAATATTTAATATTTTAATAAAGCAGGATATAAGGATATACTACTGTCGATTACCAATAAATATCAGTTCCCAATAAACATCAGTTCCCAATAAATAAGATATAATTATCAGTTCCCACATTCAAAATTCAAAATTCAAACCGTATATTCTAATCCTACAAAAAGATATAATTATCTGCTATTACATTCAAATCTCGCTCGCTCATGTATGTATGCGTATCTCTCTCTCTCAAATGCATCTTTCTCGTGATTTAGCCGCTAATCTCCGATTACACTTCTTTGTTCGAATGTTTGTTGATTATGTTTACATGTTATCCTTCCAGTATCATTGTTCCAACATCGTCGTTTCAATGAAACTTCCCAACATCTCTTGAGACAAACCCTATACAAACTCAAAGACGAACCACTGCCCAACAACAAGAGTGGTTCAAATTAAAAGCAGATATTCTTCCTTTGTTTATGTTAACTGTATTTATATGCAACAGTATTTATCACATCAGTGTTTTATACTATGTTAGATTGTTAGATTTCATATCACTGAGATGTTTATATATAACGGTATTTATCACATCACCCCACTGCTCCTTATAAAGACTGATGTAGTTAAAGACTGATGAGGGCGATCCACTGTTGAGGACAAAGCCCTGTTAAAGACAACCACTTATGTACCTAAAGGCTGATCAACGAAAGGAAAGCCACTGCTCAGTAGCAGCTGTGCTTCAGAAACTACATCAGATTCAACTTTAGTATTTATATATCAGTGTTTCTTAGGTAACAGTGTTTAGTGTAGCAGTGGTTCATAAAGTTAATCTCTCGAGACAAACCCTATACAAACTCAAATACGAACCACTGCCCAACAACAAAAGTGGTTCAGCATCTACAGTAGATATTCTACCTTTGTTTATGTTAACAATATTTATCACATCAGTGTTTTATGCTCTGTTAGATTGTTAGATTTCATATCACTGAGTTGTTTATATGCAACGGTATTTATCACATCACTCTAGCATGCTAACTGATTATATGTAATACTTTATTTTAATAATCTCAACATGCATCTTAAAAATAGTTAAAATGAAATTTTTTCATGAATTATAAGCATTAAAATGTTTTCAGGCTATCCACTGATAACTTAAAGTCTCCCACTGTTTTCATTGTAATCATTTCAACCACTGTTATTATTCCATTAGTGGCTTCATAAAACAACTGTGTTCCATTACTCATCAGGGGTTGGCTCATGGACAGTTCATAGCCGTCAGATCTTTTGTAACCGCTGCCACGTCAGCATTCACTTTTTGCCCTATAAAACCCTGATCAAAACCCCCCAAACAAGGTTTTAACTGTCGAATCCAATTCATTTTTCCTTTTTCAAACTGTAGATATTATATCTCTGTTTATGTTAACAGTATTTAATTTCAAACATCTGTTTATGTTCAAACAGATGTTTGAGGTCAAATATTTATTTAATTTCAAACATCTGTTTATGTCCAGATTAGATGTTTAACAGTATTTAATTTAAAACATTGTTTTAATGATAAAATTTAAAGTTAAATTACAAAATAAAAAAAATTCTTCATGACTATTTGTTGCAAATAAAATCAATAATTAATGCTATTAGAAAACTCATCATGACAATTGCTTTCAAACCAGATCAACAAACTACTGCCCATAGCCAAGAAAGTATAACTTAGCAGATATTTCCTTTGTCAAACATATACCATAGCAGTGGTTTTGAAATTGCCGGTAATTTCAAATTCAAAATGCCTTGGGATATATACTTTGCAATTAATGCACGTTAAGCAATCACTTCTGTCTTATGCTAAAGGCGTCTTATTGGTAAATGAATAGGTTAATTGTAATTATAATAACGTGTTTAATTTTATATTTTTCCCATGTAAATGCATTAAAAGCCTAATGAGTGTCGCATGATATTCTTTCGTCTGACGATGTATTTAGTCATAGCCTTCTTCATTGAGTATATAAAATACGTTTGGCAGAGGTTTTGATCATTACCATTTTCATCTATCTACTCAATCATCTTCAAAAAATTTGTTGACGAGATTTTCAGAAGGCTCTCTGCAGGATGGAAAAATTTGGGTTTCAAGTGATTGTTGACGAGATTTTCACAAGGCTCTCTGCAGAAGATATTTATCGTTTCAAATGTCTTTCCAAGAATTTTTATAGGGAATTGTCAAGTCATGCATTTCAGATGATGCATGCTCTCCGAAGTGGAAATTCAGTAGAAAAGAAACTATTATCCTTTAAAGACACGTCAATTGTCATTGACGACGTAGTTGGTGGTAAGTTTGATGTTGTTAGTAGTAAAACCTTAAGTTTTCCTAACAATTTCCACTCTAGCTTCTTACGTATTCTATCTTCATTTAATGGGTTGTTGTTAGTTTCCAATGAAGGGATTTGCTGTCAGTTGATTCTTTGGAATCCAACTATCAGGCAGTATAAGGTTTTGTGTGATGACTACTTTAATTACAATCATCATCGAAACTCTGATACCGGTGGAATTTATTTTGATCAGTTCAATGATCTGAAAGTGATGAACATCAGATGTTACCGTAATGTAACTGCTGCTCGTGTTTACTCACGACGTCGTGAGTCATGGACAACAATAAATTTCGGTATCGTAAACAATTATAGTTCAAGTCGTTATTCATGGTCTACAGGATTTTATGGTGATAAAACCATATACTTTATGGTTTCAAATTATTGGTATCCACTAGGTGAGAGGAACATCGTTTGTTTTGATGTCGTTAGTGAGACTTTCAGAATACTTCACTTTCCTGAGAGTATTGTAGTCAATCCTTGCCAAGGGCATTTTTTGACCATCGCAAAGAGGTTGCATTTGATTGTTATTGGAAAGTCTGCTGAGCTAACTGCTGATTTGCTCAGATATGAATAAGAAGGCTGGAAGAAGATGTTTGTTTTCAATAATCCTCGTGTAGTTGATTATGTAGATGCACGCCGAAGTACTAATATAATTGAAGACAACAAGTGGCTGATAACAAGCATCTGGGGGGATATGATTGAAGTTGATCTGACCAACGAACTTCTGAAATACCTCCAACATGTTGACAACTACAATGGTCCGAAAGGAGCTTTACTTATCGAAACTACTGTTTCACCAATAGATTAGGAATTAGGATCCTGTATTTTATTGAATGCTATTATCTGTTTTGACAATTGTATTTTTATATAATTAGTTGTGTTAAAATTATTAATAATGTTTGTTATTAAAATAAAGTAAATGAATATTGATGTTTGAGAGTGTAAATTCTTGTAATATTGGCAAAGGTCTGTTTAAATGATCAAAGCTCTGTTATTGAGAACAGATGTTTCAAAATTAAACAGTGGTTGATACATCTGTTGAGTTGGGTCAATAGATGGATGAACTTTGTATGCTGTACACTTGTACTTTTTATAAATATTTAGGTTTGAGAGTGTAAAAGCTTGTAATATTGGCAAAGGTATGTTTAAATGATCAAAGCTCTGTTATTGGGAACAGATGTTTGAAAATAAAACAGTGGTTGATAAATCTGTTAACTTTGGTCAACAGATTGATGTCCACAGATGTTTGGAACTACTGTTCAGAAAACTGTTGTTGAAACCGCTGTTTGGTTAAAATGGTGGTTTAAAACCACTGTTGGGTTAAAACTGTGGTTGAAACCGCTGTTTGGTTAAAACGGTGATTTGAAGACAGTGTTTTTTAATCGAATGACATGGTTGATGTAATGTGGTCGTATTAATAACAAATAGTAATTAATCTAAATAACTTTCAATGTTAGGTTCAACAGTGTTTTCAAGAGGAAAACTGTGTGAGAAGACAGTAGATCTTAACAAGTTAAACATCTGTTAAGGCTTAAACAGATGTTTGGTCTTTTATATCAGATGTTTGGACTTAAACAGTTGTTTGACCTTAAACACATGTTTGACCTTAAACATATGTTTTGCCTTAAACAGATGTTCTCCTTCTATATCAGATATTTGGACTTAAACAGATGTTTGACCTTAAACAGATGTTTGGCCATAAACAGATGTTTGGCCTTAAACCAAACATCTGTTTAAGCTCAACATCTGTTTGACTATTTGTCAATATCTTATTAACTTTTGGTCAACATTTGTTCCATATTTGGTCAACATCTTATTTTGTAAAAAAGGTACAAAAACAAAGATTTTTTCAAAATCCCAAATCACCCTATCATGTAAGTGCATTGAAGTAAAAGTGGAAATGATATTATTCATATGGTCCTGTTGTGCTTTTCTTTGTCCTCTAATATGAGTTCATGATCTAATCCGGTGATTTGAAGACATTGTTGTTGAATTGAATGAGATGGTTGATGTAATGTGGTTGTATTACAAACAAATAGTAATTAATTAATCTAAATAAGTTTCCCGAGCCCGGGAAGCAATCCCGGGTAAAAACCTAGTACACTATATACATAACATTCTATTCTATTAGCATATAAACAGCCTACACAAGGTCATATACAAACAATGCATAATAGGTGACGACATATAATTTTATTCCATTTTTTTTAAATCAAAAGTTTCAAATGCATCCTAAAAGGTTTCGTAGAAAGTTAGAGTTCATTTAAAAGCTCATATTTTCCTTTATTATTATATCATATCATATTTGATAGTTTACATGTTAAATACACTAATGTTAAATATGAAAAAGTAATGCAATATTGCTCACTGTTGTATCTATTATTAAAGAACATAATTCCATTTTTTTCGGTTTCTTTTAATATGTTTTATTAAATGACAATGAATTTGACAAATATGGGCTTTAACCCCTTTGGTTTTCTTATATCCGTTAAACATTACTTTTATACCAATTATGATGAGATAAAATTAGGATATGATAAATAACAGTTTATAATCTAGTTTATAATCCGATGATATTTGTTAGGTTTTTAGCACTAATTATGTTTTTTTTTGGGTAAAGGGTTACCCCAGGTGAATTTTATAAATAACCAAATAAAGAACAAAGGTATGCCTAAGCGGACATACCAACTAGGCTTAACAAACCAAGCCTAGGGAATCCAAAAGAAACAGCCAGACTCAAACCAAAACATACAACCAGCTAGAAAACACAACCCTAATCCAACAAAAATCTAACAACAAAAGACTCTATCTCTAGCCAGGGTCGAGATCTTCAGCACTAGGAAGAATCTTCCACTTCTTCAGCAGCCTCTGGTTACTGGCTTCACCTCTGAACTTGAACCCCATCAACCGTAATCGAACTGTCTTCAAAATCCTCTCACTGACCGACTCCACACTTGGTTTCATATTAGAGAACAAACAGTTGTTTCGCTCTTGCCATACAAAATACGCGGTAGCCGCAATGACCAATTTATTGACAATATCCTCCGTCTTCTTCGAGTTAGCATTTAGATCAAGCCATCCCATTATAGAATTCCATGAAACATCAACACTCCCCATGTTCACCATTGTTTTAACATTATGCCATACTTGAGACGCAATCGGACACTGAAAGAACAAATGGTCTCGCGAATCACGGTCGTTCCTACATAACGGACAACACATAAGTCTTAAATTAGTTTCACTCCCCGCCTCCCAAATAGCTAACCGATCTTGTGTCTTGAGCTTATTCTTGATTACCAGCCAAAGGTGAAACGAGTGTCTTGGAATACACTGACTAAACCAAACACCATTAACCCATGTAACCGGTTGTTCACGATGGCGAGTATTCTGCCAAACTTCCATAGATCCGAAAGGCCTTGTGTTACCATCTAAGTCTTTCCAGCTTGTACTATCCTCCATATTCTGTATCAACTGAGGAACACTTAAGCCAATTAAAACCAGATATAGATCATACCATGCACGGGGCCACTTCCACTGTCCATTATCATCAACAAGATCCGCAAGAGAAGAATTAAGATTGAAGCCCGCATTAGCAATACTTCTTGGGGTAATGAAAGAATTAAGGGGGCTATGCTGGCACCAGTTATCACTCCAAACATTTGTTTGATTACCACTCCGAACCGCTTTCCATACAAATGGACGAATAGCACTTCGAATGGCCAAAATTTTCCTCCACCCCCAACTAATACTACCTCGAGGTTGGATATCCCAAAAGCTTCTACCATTTAACTTATGTGAGTAAATCCACTGAACCCAAAGGGACTTCCGCTTAGTGAGAATACTCCAAATATGGTTAGTCATTAGAGCTTTATTAACATCCGAAATGCTCCTAATGCCTAACCCACCTTCCTCCTTAGGCAAACAAACCTCATCCCATGGCACCTTCGCTTTTACCCTACCCTGATTGTTAGCATTCCACAAGAACCAACGCATCAGCTTCTCCAGATCGTTTGTGACACGAGCAGGAATGATAAATACTGAAGCCCAATAAATGTGCATTGAAGACAAAACCGAATTGACAAGCTGTAATCTACCAGCAAAGGATAGCGACCTATTCAACCAACTATCAATTTTCTTCTCCATTCGGTCAATCAAAGGCTTACAATCTTTAAACATGAGCTTTGTCGATATTAACGGCACCCCCAAATATTTAACAGGCAACGTACCTTGATTAAACAGCATGAGATGAAGGATTTCCTATTTCACAGAATGCGGCACATTACAGAAATACGCTGTACTCTTAGCCGGGCTCGGCTTCAGGCCCGAAGCATTTGTGAACCGCTCAAGAGCATCCCTAACTTTCTTGACCGAAGTAATATCCCCATGCACAAAAATGAACAGGTCATCTGCAAACGACACATTAATAATCCTCTGTTTAGCACAATTAGCATGGAACTTGAAACCCGTTGCTGAACAAGCACCCCGCTGAAGGAGTAATGAAAGAATTTCCATAACCAACGTGAACAGGTATGGCGACATAGGGTCACCCTGACGTAACCCCCTCCTACCTTGGAAATACCCATGCAAATTACCATTGAGACTTATAGAATAGGTGACCGAGGTAACACACGCCATTATCCATGCAACCATTTTCCTATGTAACCCGAACCCATGAAGAACACTCTCCAAGAAAGACCAGCTGACCGTGTCATAAGCTTTTTGGATGTCTATCTTGAAAGCACATCTAGCCGGCCCCCGATTCAAATGATAGTTATGCATCAATTCCTGAGTCAGGAGAATATTATCCGAAATTTTCCTACCCGGAACAAAGGCCGATTGGTTAATGCTAACCAGAACACCCAGACTCCCTTTTAATCTATCCGTAATGATCTTGCTAATACATTTATACAAGACATTACAACAAGATATAGGCCGATAATCAAGAACCGAATCAGGAGTTTCCACCTTAGGAACAAGAGCCAGAATCGTGTGATTTAGTTGCTTCAGAAGTTTACCATTATCAAAGAAATCTAAAACGGCATTAGAAATATCATTACCCATAATATCCCATGCATTGTTGAAGAAAGCCGACGTGTAACCATCAGGACCCGGGGCTTTATTCTCAGCAATACCAAACATAGCATTCTTCACTTCCTCACGAGTGACCTGACGAACCATAATATTGGCATCATTAGAGCTCAAAACATTTATATCCAGCTCCTCCATATTAATGCTCGACACTTGGTCCATATGACCCAAAAATTTTTCGTAATGATGAACAAGAGCACCAGGCACATTATCTCCTTCAAACCGATTTCCAGCTACATCTTGAATCGACTGAATTCTACCTCTAGCATTCCTGCATTTAAGAGTGTTATGGAAGAAAACTGTGTTTGAATCACCAGCACACAACCACTCCACTTTTGACTTTTGCTTAAGAAAACATTCTTCATCATAAGCCGCGGTTTTAAAAAGACTATGACATTCAGCTTCCTTTTCCTTCAAGCCGACATCTAGCGGGTTATCATCCACTAGCTTCTGAATATCATCCAGCTGCTTCCTAAGCTCCGACACTCTATGATGCAGATTTCCTTGTTTAAACAAGAGTTTTCGCATTAACGGTTTCAGATTTCGAAGCTTTTTTACTACCGAAAACATTCTGACGCCAGGAACATTTTTCATCCACTCCTGCTCCACAAACTCCCTGAATTCTGGCTTGGAGGTAATAAAATTTGCAAATTTAAAAGGTTTAGGCTTCACCTTAGTCGAAATCAGCCACTTGAGAATGCATGGAGTATGATCCGATATTCGAAAAGGATGATAACACACAAACGCTTCAGGAAACATCTCTAAAAACTTCAAATTCCCCATGACCCAGTCAATCTTTTTTTAACAAGCCAATACCATGCTTAGGTTTCTGGTTCCACATATAATGCAACCCATGACCCTTAATATCTACAAGCTCTGTATATTGAACACAATCATGAAACTCTCTCATGCCAATAGAACCCGTAGACGGACCAAATAAAGAGTCTTCTACATGGAGGGCAGAGTTGAAATCCCCCATAACTAGCCAAGGCTTATCATGACAAAGGCTTTTATGAATACACAGATTCTCCCATAATCGTCTTCTCTCCTGACACGAATTCTTAGCATAGACAAAAGAACAGAAAACAACAATATTATCATGTTTAGGACAGATTTGTGTATGAATAACCTGGTCCTCCTGAGATAAAACCATGAGATCCACAACATCCGTGTTCCATCCCAAAATGATTCTAGTACCACGCTCACACAAATCACCATTCGACGTCCAAGCCCAATTATGGAAGACAACTTTACACACCTTATCTAAATTCCTAACCTCCACATGAGATTCTAGAACGGCACAAACAGCTAAACAATTTTCAGACATAAGCATACGAACCTCCTTTTGTTTCAGGGGTTGGTTCAAACCCCTTATATTCTAAGTAGCTATGCTATCCATTCAAACCGACTATACCGGGAGTGCTTGCCCCCTCAGAATGTTGACATTGTTCATGTCTCATAAAATCAGCCATTTCCGTTGGAACCGTTTCCACTACCTCTTCATCAGAACGCGTGTACTTTCCACCATCCTTCTTCAAGGTTGGCCGTTTCTCATTATCATTCCGAGCATTACCATCCGTGAGTTGTATATCATCCATAGCTAGAGCCTCAAACGAGTTTCTGGTTTTCACATTACCACCCACCTTGTTCTCCACTTTATCATCCTTAGTACCGGAAGTACTCGGACCAGGTTTGTTAACTTTCGGCTTGTAGATAAACTTTTGTTTTTGTTTCTTTTAACTCCTACCCTAGCCGTCTTCCTCTTATCAGTTATAAACCCCTCCTCATCCACAACCACATGTTTCGGATTATTATTCACATTCTTAACACAAGTATGATCATTATGGCCAAACACACTACAAACCGAACACCGTTGTGGCTTCCATTCATATTCCACCTTAACTCTTTCAGTAATATATCCATCCTCATCCAGCTTCGGAATAGCAACAATAATATGATCCTTCAACTCATTGTCAGTATTAACTTCAATTAAAGCACGAGCAAAGCTGTTCCTCCCCCAATTATCCGAACACATATCGGCTGTATAACCATCTAATCTTTTTGGGATCCCTATCTTGGACGCCAATAAACTTAGCCCATCATCAGTGTAGACTGATATTGGAACATTATGTAACTTTACCCACACTGGAACTGATTTAATACCCTCTTTTTTAAGGCTCACAGACGGAGACCAAACATTCAAAAACAACGGCATTTTCCAGATCAACCATGGCCCCCCCCCCCTCCAACACTTTAGCCATCCCCTCTTTAGTGTCAAACTTAAAAAAGAAAAATCCATCCGAATTCATCATAATTTTAGTGAATCCATACTTAGACCATACATTCTTTGCATAATATTCAACAACCGGGAATGGCAAACGATTACCTAAAAAATATCCATAAAGAACATTTTCAAATTTTTCCTGAACCTTTCGGATGACCTCACGAGGAATCACAACATCAGCATCCTGAATAGTCTCCTTCGAATCCAGATGTCTGAAATTGACTTCACGTTTCACCGGATTACAATTCTTGACCTTTTCCGCATACGAAGGCACTGAAGTGCTCTTATCAGCATCCTCTTCTACGTTACGATCCCCAGTATCCAAAGTAACCGGCACACTCACCTTTTCCAGCTCATCTATAATATTAATCATCCTGGGTTCATTAAGCGTGACACCACGTCTGGGTAACATCGGATTTCCATCAATATTAATTGACTTAGCATCATACCCCTTGCCAAACATCAATGTTTTCTCTATCGCCTCCTGTGAACTCGTCGGTTTAACATTGCTCGACCTCAGAAAAACATCACCATGCATCTTTTCAGAAAATGACTGAAACCCTAGATCCTCCAAACCCCTATCCCTATTCCTCTCCATGCATCAAAACGACGAAAAAAACTCAACCAGAAGACAAGAACATGCAGCCACGTCAAAAAACCCTAGTCCTTAAACCCTAGTATCAATCCTTAACCCTTAATCAATTAAAACAGTGTATCGATCTAGCTAAATTAATCTCAGTTAACCGCAATCAATAACAACCAAGTTAATCAATCAAGGTTTCGAATTAATGGCTAAGGCGGCGATTAAAGAAAAAAGAAAACGAAGAACAAAAACCCTAGATTCAAATCGTTCACACCTGCTAACAAGTTCGTTATAGAGATTCAAGAGATCAAATCTCTAATCACAGACTGTTATACAAATGATCACAAGAAAAAACTAGGGTTTCAAGAAAGAAAGAACCAAAATCGCCTAAGGGGAGAGAGAGAAAGGGTTAGTATTAACAGCACTAATTATGTTAAGTCATGTGTTTTATATATTTAGTTGTCTAGACTTATAATAAGTTGGTAAAACTTTGTTTTGTCATTTTTATATAAATAAAGGTTTTTTTTTCTTTTATTGTAATACAATATCAATAAACTATACAAATAGCCTAAAATACATAATTATCTTATTAATCTTGTTTTATTTATAGTGAGTAATTGTTATTACAAATTATATTGTTATTGGTTTATAATTTGAATAACATACATTAATCCACGTGTATTTCTTTAATATAGTTAATCATGTCGAACCTTGCAAAGCTTGAGTTTATGGCTTTAGACATCACTGGAAAAAATTATTTGTCATGGGCTTTGGATGCTGAAATCCCATCTAAATGCCAATAACCTTGGGGACACAATTAAAGAAGGAAATAAAACAAGTACCCAAGATAAAAGCAATGGCAATGATTTTATTACGCCATCATATTCATGAGTCATTGAAAAATGAATATCTCACTATAAAAGATCCACTTGTCCTATGGGCCAATATAAAAGAAAGGTATGACCATCAGAAAACAGTAATATTACCAAGAGCTCGTTATGAATGGATTAATTTAAGGTTGCAAGACTTTAAGTCTATAAGTGAGTATAACTCGGCAATGTTTAGAATCACGTCACAATTGATTCTATGTGGTGAAAATATTACTGATAAGGAGATGTTGGAAAAAACATTCTCCACCTTTCACGCCTCAAACATTGTCTTGCAACAACAATATCGTGAAAGGGGCTTCACCAAATACAGTGACTTAATATCATGTTTTCTTGTGGCTGAACAAAATAATGAGCTACTAATGAAAAACCATGAAACTCGTCCGGTTGGTACAACCCCATTCCCAGAAGTGAATGTGGCAACATATAATGACCAAAGTGGAAGTCACGGACGTGGTCGTGGCTATCAACGCGGGCGTGGTCATGGTCGTAGTCGTGGTCGTGGTCGTGGTCATGGACGTGGTCGTGGACATACATATGGTCGAGGGAATTATCATGGTGTTCAATTCAAAAAACAAAAGAACCCACCAGAAGTTGCATGATAATGAAAAGAAATCCAATGATGAAAGAGGTAAAAAGAAAAGTGGAACCTCATCGAATGCATGCTATCGGTGTGGTGGTAACAACCACTGTGCTGGTACATGTCGTACAGCCAGACACTTGGTAGAGCTTTACCAACAATCTATAAAAGACAAACAAAAAGGAATAGAGACAAATTTCACATATGAAGATGGAAATGTTGATGTCCCAAGTGGTGAAAAGGACCATACTAATGCAACTAATCTGGATTATGATGATTTCCTTATCGAGCAAGCTAATTTGGATTCTGGTGATATCGTGGCTGATACAAACCAGTTGGATGCTTGCAATTTTCCCTACGCGTGAATGATTATACTTAAAATTATGTTATTTCCTTGATGTTTTATTAAGACATTTTGTTTGGGATTTTGTTATTTTTTGTTTTGAAGTGTTTTGGGACACTTTATGGAATTGTTATGTTTGAACCATATTATACTTTTATTTATGAAGCTTTGTTTTGTTTTGAAGCACTTGGAGTATTCAACTAAACTTCATATTAATGGTGAAGATGTATGTCTAATAGACAGTGCTACTACACATACAATCGTAAAGAAAAGGGATTATTTCTCTAGTTTAACAATGAAAGAGGCAAGCGTTGGTATTATATCTAGTAAAGCAAAATTAATTGAAGGCTTTGGAGAAGCATATGTTGTTCTACAAAGTGGAACTTTGCTCAAAATTAACAATGCCTTATTTTCCCCACTATCTCAAAGAAATCTGATAAGCTTTAAAGATATTCGTCTAAATGGATATCATCTTGAGACTACATGTGAGGGACATGATGAGTACCTTCAAATCACAAATATTATTTCGGGGAAAAAAACACATATTAGAGAGGTTACTCGCATTTGCCTCTGGTTTGTATTGTACTAAAATTGGTGCAGTTGAATCAAATGCAATCATAAACCAAAAGTTTATGGACCGAGAAAATTTTATCATTTGGCATGACCGGTTAGGCCATCCCGGATCAATAATGATGCGAAAAATTATAGAAAATTCATGTGGTCATTCTTTGAAGAACCAAAAGATTCTTCAATCTAAGGATATTACATGTGTTGCATGCTCACAAGGGAAGTTAATCACTCGCCCATCACCAGTTAAGGTAGGGACAGAATCCTTGAGTTTTTTAGAAAGAATACATGGGGATATATGTGGACCTATACACCCTCCCAGTGGACCATTTAGATACTTTATGGTCTTAATTGATGCATCAACTAGATGGTCACATGTGAGTTTACTATCAAGTCGTAATATGGCATTTGCACGACTACTTGCTCAATTAATAAGGTTAAGAGCACATTTTCCTGATTATCCCATAAAGAAAATTTGGTTGGACAATGCTGGGGAATTGACATCCCAAACCTTCAATGATTACTGCATATCTATTGGCATAAGTGTAGAGCATCCAGTACCTCATGTACATACGCAAAATGGACTTGCTGAATCGCTTATCAAGCGACTTCAAATGGTTGCAAGACCAATGATTATGAAATCAAAACTACCAGCATCTGCTTTAGGGTCATGCAATTTTACATGCAGCAACAGTAATTCGCATCAGGCCAACGAGTTATCACACTTCTTCCCCATTAAAGTTGGTTTTTGGTCAGGAACCAGATATTTCACATCTAAGGATTTTTGGTTGTGCCGTATATGTTCTTATCGCTCCACCACAACGAACAAAGATGGGACCTCAAAGGAGGTTAGGAATATATGTTGGGTATGAATCACCATCGATCATTAAGTATTTAGAGCCATCAACAGGTGATTTATTTACAGCTCGATTTGGTGATTGTCATTTTGTTGAAACAACATTCCCAACATTAGGGGGAGACGAAAAGTAGCTGAAAAATAATAATATAATTTGGAATGAATTACCGCTATCTCATCTTGATCCTCGAACTAAAGAGTGTGAACAAGAAGTTCAAAGAATAATTCATTTATAAACATTAGCAAATCAAGTACCAGACGCATTCACTGACCTAAAGAGAGTGACTAAGTCACACATACCAGCTGCTAATGCTCCAGTAAAATAAGTGTCCCAGAAGGACAACCACATGTTGGAAATGAGTCTAATGCACGTCTCAAACGTGGTAGACCAATCGATTCTAAAGATAAAAATCCTCGAAAGAAAAAATGAGCAAATAATGATGGTCCAGTCGAGGTAATGATAATGCCAAGAAAAGAGTCTCCTGAAGAGACACTAGACATGATGGTTCCAGAAGAACCTCAGGTACCTGAAAACGAAGAGATCTCAATAAATTATATCATGTCTAGAAAGGTATTGAACGGAAATGAAATCGACGTCGATGACAGTTTTTCATATAACATAGCGCTAGAAGTAATGGAAAATAATGAGGATCAAGAACCAAAATCTGTTGAGGAATGTAAACAAAGAAATGATTGGCCAAATTGGAAAGACGCAACTAAGGCAGAATTAGATTCCCTCAATAAACGAGAAGTTTTTGGACAAGTAGTCCCTATACTTAAAGGTGTAAAGCCTGTCGGATATAAGTGGGTCTTTGTGCGAAAACGCAATGAGAAAAATGAAATCGTACGATACAAGGCACGAATAGTAGCACAAGGATTTTCGCAAAGACCTGTGATTGATTATAAGGAGACATATTCTCCGGTGATGGATGCGACAACTTTTCGTTATCTTGTTAGTCTGGTAATACAAGAAGGGATTGATCTGCGTCTAATGGATGTTGTGACAGCCTACCTCTATGGCTCACTTGATACTGATATTTACATGAAACTCCCTGAAGGATTCAAATTACCAAACTCATGTACATCCAGTTCTCAAGAACATCTTTCAATTAAATTAAACAAATCATTATATGGGCTAAAACAATCTGGGCGTATGTGGTGTAATCGCCTTAATGAGTATTTGTTGAAAGAAGGGTACAAAAATGATTCAATATGCCTGTGTATCTTCATAAAAAGGTCAGAATCTGAATATGTTATAATTGTTGTATACGTTGATGACTTGAATATAATTGGAACGCCAAGTGAGCTCCAAAAGGCGGTTGAATGCTTGAAAAGAGAATTTGAAACGAAAGACCTTGGAAAGACAAAATTTTGTCTTGGGTTACAAATCGAACACCTCAAGGGTGGAATCCTTGTACATCAACAAAACTACATAGAAAAGTTACATAGAAGGTTTTATATGGAAAAATCACATCCATTGAGTACCCCAATGGTTGTAAGATCTCTTGATGTCGAGAAAGACCTATTATGACCTCCGAATGATGGAAAGGAAATTCTTGGTCCAGAAGTACCATATTTAATTTCAATTGGTGCACTAATGTTTCTTGCTAGTCATACACGACCAGATATATCATTTTCTGTAAATTTATTGGCAAGATATAGTTCATGCCCTACGAAGAGGCATTGGAATGGGGTAAAACAAATATTTCGATACCTTCAAGGTACAAAAGATACGGGGTTGTGTTTTATTAACCAATCGACAACAAGTTTGGTTGGTTTTGCTGATGCAGGGTATTTGTCTGATCCTCACACTGGACGATCTCAAACTGGATATTTATTCACAAGTAGAGGCACTGCTATTTCATGGCGTTCTGTAAAGCAAACCATCACAGCCACAACATCTAACCATGCAGAAATATTGGCGATTCATGAAGCTAGTCGATAATGTGTTTGGTTAAGAAGTGTAATACAACACATTCATGGGTCTTGTAGTATTTCTATGAGAGATGAGGGACCGACAATTTTACATGAAGACAACGCAGCATGCATTGCTCAACTTAAGGAAGGATACATCAAAGGTGACAGAACGAAGCACATTTTACCAAAGTTCTTTTTCACACATGATTTGCAAAAGCATGGAGATATTATTGTCCAACAAGTTCGTTCTAGCGATAATTTGGCAGACTTGTTTACAAAATCACCTCCGACCTCTACATTCAAGAAACTGGTTCATGGGATCGGGATGCGTCAACTCAAGGAGCTTAAATCATCAGGGGGAGAATAATACGCGCTGCACTCTTTTTCCCTTAGCTATGGTTTTATCCCACTAGGTTTTCCTGGCAAGGTTTTTAACGAGGCAGCATCACCAAGCGTATTATATGAATAATATATTATTTTGTCACGTGGATAGTCAAGGGGGAGTGTTATGAATTATTATATATTTATTGTGTGACTATCCATATACTTAACTCCCATCTTGTAAGCCTATAAATAGAGGCATATTGTGATCCATTTTAGACATCAATAAAATATCCATTCCCCCAATCTCTATTTCTTATCTCTATAATGTTGATAGGCTAGT
>JARYGA010022978.1:0-16948 GCA_030545235.1 Helianthus tuberosus
TACATTATGATTCGAATCTCTGGTGCTAGGCGTAACGAGTATAACGAGTAGTAACAACGCATGAAAGTGCGGGTTGTTATAGTATCCCTGCTTTAGGAAATTTCGTCCCGAAATTAATCCACAAGGAGGGTCGCGAGAGTTGATGCGAATGAGAGTAGCGATAAAAGCGACGAGATAGCGAGCGATCGACAGAGGATTAACGCGCGAGAGCTCTGCGAAGACTAAGCGAGAGCGACGAGTTAAAGCGATCCATATGATTCCAAAACATTTTGAATTTTCGAAAAGTCGATTAATTTGGAAGAACTTGTTCCTGAAAATCTTCTCATGGTGCGGCATTAACTGTAGCGATGTTCACACCAGCGCTATGAGATGGGTTTTGTTAGGTTACCAAAAGATTTTAAAGTGATTAAAACTCGTTTTATGGAATTTTCTCATCACACGGCGTTGCCTTGAGTTGATTGTCACACTAGTGTCTCAAGAAAGTCTCGTTTTGTACAAAGGTTTTGATTAGCTTTTGGAAAAAGTTTTTGTAAGAAAAGACAGTTTTAAAAATTTGTGTAAACAAAACCTTTTTAATTATACCAAAAAATTAAATTTAAGGTCGGCCCTGCATGGCACTTTCCCACGAAATTTCTACGATATGGCTAAAACACTTATATATAGGAAGTACCAGCGGCGTATCCACCATGTTTTACTCATATGGCTTCCGTCTCGTGAGGCAGTGTCATCCGTGTCGACGTAGTACAGGCAAAATTGCGATGACTCGATCCAAGCAAGAAGGGTTGGATCAAGTCTTGAAAGGGGCGAGCTGAGCGATGAAGTCGTTTTCGAACTCAGTTTCAGTGACGAGCGAGTGCAGTAAGCGACGAGCGGTACGCGATGATTGATAACACAACACCAAACATCAAGCATAGCGAGCGAAGACGGCGGCAATAAGCGAAAATCGATAAGCGACAAGCGAAAAGAGATGAGCGATAGCGACAATCGTCGAGCGATAGGCGACAGTCGATGTGTTGCAAATGATGGAGGCATGCGATTCGATTAGATTCAATAACACCACAATTTAACTAACATAGCCCACATGGCCCTTTTTTCTAGGAAAGTCTACTGATAAGGCTAAAACACCACCATGTCTTAACCCTATTAGTTTTGTCTCGTGAAGCAAGGTCATGAGTGCTGACATAACGCAGATAGCACCGATAACACAATTAGCGATGGCGATAAGCGATGAAAATATCGAAACGATGAGGTAGGTGCGAGAAGCGTTACGGCGAAAAGAAACGAGTGACATGTGATACTCGTCAAGCGATTCACGTTGCGCGATTCTCAGCAAGCGATAGACAGTAGCGGTACGCGTAATAAGCGATGCATAACAAGTGGCGTGCACACACATAAGCGATTAAGCGAGAACACACTAAAAACGATAGCGATTCACACAACGAGCGATAACCCGCGGTAGAGATTGCGAGATACGCACAATATGCGATTGTGATTTCGAACCACATAATAAGCGTTTGAAATTGAGAATATACAATAAGCGATAGCGCGAGACACATAATATACGATTGCGATTTGCGAGATAGATTCCACGCGATTGCGAGCGTGTCAACTTACGAAAAGTCTTGCGAGTACACGCTTTGGTTTGTGATTGAGATTGTTACGCCTTGCGATGTATTATAGTTTATTATGTCGAAAATAATCACAATAGTATGATAGGTCTACGTTCCAACTCCACATGGCACTTTCTTCACAAAACTTCGGTTGGCACAGCGAAACACCGTCATGTTTCAACCATGCTCCTCTGTTCCGTGAATAGATGTCACACTTCATCAGACATGGTCATACGCTTATATATAGGAAGCACCAGCGGCGTATCCACCACGCTTAACCATGCCCTGATCGTTGAGGCATTATTGAAACTCACTACGATCTCCGTGCACTAACCAAAATAATCCCGTGTGCACCCGTGATTAATTTGATTATTGCACGTTTATCGTACCTTATCTCAAGAACGCATAGTAGGGGTAAACTACGTTATATAGTACATAGTGCTAGCATTAGATTGTGCGTGAGTATAAGAGAGAAATAGAATCCACATTCGTCGAGAGATAGAATAGGTTTCCACATATAAAAGAAATTGACGGCGATAAGTCGTATTATTACAACAACATTTAGAAGCAAAATAACGTTGTTGTGGAGGACTTTTTACGGCGACTGCGGTTGTTGGTGAAATCCTCAAGGTTGCGGTCATGTGCGGCAGTTCTGGGTGAAATGGCCATACCAGTTGCAATTGTCGCAATAACGACAGTTAGTTCCTGGTGGGTGATGATACGTACACATGAGACACATGGGATGGCTTCCGGTGTAGGCGCGCTTTACAAGAACGGGGGAAAATCGTAGCGGTGTGGGGTTTGGAATTTCATCCACGCTTGGCTCCTTTCACTTGTGGCTAAGCTCGTTGCGATCCTGAGATGAGTTTTCGTTGGAGGGTTTGTTTGATGATTCGCTGGAGGCATCGTCGGAGGAATCTTCAGAAGAATCGTCATTAGAATCATTGGAAGAATTACCAGATGAATCGATGACGATTGCATGATGAGCTTGTTTGACAGGGTTCTTAGAGAAAAATCCATCCAAGACTCGTTTGTCGTTGATTTCTGCGGCCAAACGATAGGTTTCTTCGATGGTAGCAGGTCTTGCAGCTTCGACAAAATCACCCACACACTCAGGCAAGCCGCGAATGTACTTCGTGATGGCTTTTTCTGAAGTGTTGACTTGACTGGGGCAGATCATGCTAAGATGTTTAAACCTTGCGGTGTAGCCAGTATTGTCACCCTTGACTTGCTTGATTTCCCAAAATTCGTCTTCTAGCTTCTGGACTTCGTGGGGAGGGCAGTATTCTTTCTTCATGAGCTCTTTCAGCTCATCCCAAGAGAGAGTGTAAGCTGCGGAGATCCCACGTTTGTTGCATTCGGCGGTCCACCAGTCGAGTGCTCGCGATTGGAATACTCCGGTTGCGCAAGTAGTACGGAAACTATCGGGACACCCACTTTGACGAAGGGTAACATCGATAGAATCGAACCACTGGAGTAGTTGGGTCACACCTCCTTCACTCGTGAATTCCATCGGGTCACAGGCTTTGAAGTGTTTGTAAAGAAAAGCAGATTGCGTCGCTTCTGTCTTGAAGTCTTCCGAGGTTCGAGAGTTACGGAGAGAGTGCACCTGAGCGACAATTTGAGGAATAACTTTGGCCACTTCCTTGGTCACAAGCGAGGCAATCCTCTTATCGGCGCTTTGTTTGGCTCTTCTCCTAGCTGCTCGTCTCGAGGTAGAGTTGTTGGAAGGCATCTAGACAGAGAGAGCTTTGGAATGAGATTCGATCATAATGATTTTTAAGTTTTGCGATGCGATTGAGCGCGATCAAAACTTGTAGCGTGTAATATGCTAGATTTCACATAGGAACCACATAGGAGACACGAGATTCCTAAGTTCTCACATAATGATTTGCTTGTATTTAGATATAGATAGTTGTAGTTTATACTTACACACACATATATATATGTCGGTGTAGAATTCGCGAGAACTCGATGAGAGGGAGAGAGCGAGAGCATAAGCGAGTAATTTAGACAATTGTTTTGTTGCAAACATTCGGTCTTTGTTTTAGATTGCGATGGCTGTGCGAGTTGTGCGTTTTGTAAAACAGGGAGAGAAAATTAATAATTCATAAAATAAACACATAAAGCGTAACTAGGTTCATCAAAACGTAAAACCGGCGAGTCGTAGGCTTAGTAAAGAAATCGGAGTGCCTCGGGTGTTTAGGCGTCGACTGCCCAAGGTAGCCCAACTATACCCAACAAGTTTGTGCACGTGCGTTGACCTAGGAGACTTATGCTTCCACTGGGATGCAGCTCATGGTATTCGTCTTCCTAGTCATCGCGTGGCTCGAATCGTTGTTATGGTCGAGTCCTTGGTGAGAGCTTGTTGAAAACCATTTTAGAGAGTGGAACGGTTTATTAAGATACGGGTTTCACCCCTGACTTAACAGCTTCATTCCAAATTGTGGTTGTGCTCATCGAATAAATCTGAGAGTTCCACTAGAATTTCAAAATGAAGGCTTTCGTCTAGTTGTGGATGTCACTCCTAGCTCGATGAAAGGTTCTCGTGCTAGAAAAAGGCGCTGAGTGAGCAATCCTATCGAGAGTTCTTGGTTTTCACACCTGGTCTCGACTGGATCACTCGGTTGTGATATGCGAATAATTTCAAAAACATGTGTATTGTGTCAGCCTTAAGAAAGGCTAAGTAGTATTCCAGCCTTAGGAAAGGCTTCTTCGTGTGAGGCTGTAGTACGCGGTGTTCACACAAAGTTGTAGTATTCGATCGAGAGTATCAAGTAGGCCCAATACAAACCCTACTGGGTTCGTACGAGTCAGCCTGTTGGTACTTAGACTATAGACTAGGTCAATTTCTAAGACGTCGACCCGGACTAGGTCGAGTCACAAAATTTTACCCAATTCCCTATAGTTATGGCTCTGATACCAATATGTCGCACTCCAATCGATGGCAGAATCATCGGGGCGCGACACTAGGCAAATCAGATTGCTCAAGAGAATCCATAACAACTATATTGCGATAATATTTATTACATTCGTTATCGCATACTAACAAATAATACAATCACATAAGTTATCACGGATTTCTTGTCCTCTCGAACAATACAAATCTGACAACCTAGATTTTAAGCGATTTTCTAGACTTCCTAGCTTGATTTGATGTTGAGAGTGATCTAACCTGCAACATACGTTAAAACAACGTCAATACAAAAGTATTGGCGAGTATACAAGTTTTGATAGTGTAGCGTAAAATAGTTAAAAGTGATGCGAATTACCAGATACATAAACGGGATACCACAACATACATGCAAAAGACAGATACTACCAGCTAAGTCACTCGAGCTGCGACTGCGATTGCTATTCATCCTAACTAGACCCCGTCGGGTGCTATAGTACTATACTAGTTAAGGCGGGACCTCGCGGGTATAAGTCCTAACGCATATGTAACTAGCATCACGTATAAATATGCATAACAGTTATTCGCAGGTGATAAATAGATTGATTGACTAATTCGTTTGATAAGTTTGATTTATTAGGAACGTATGTTACACCCAAAAATGCGATTAAAAGGGGTTCGAGTATACTCACAGTGTGTATTCAGCGAGAGCACAACTTGATTGAATCGGTTGAAAGCGTGTCTGAGTTAGCCTGAACATCGATTGGTATCGTAAGTGTGCTAAACGCGAAGGGTCAAGTAACGGCTTAGTGTCAATCCGATCGAATGTCAATCCGATCGGATGAGACTAACCCGGTCGGATGACCACACTTGGTCGGATGACCATCCTTGGTCGAATGAGCTAACCAGGTCGGATGGCCATAACCGGTCATAACCGGTTGGATGACTATATCCGGTCGAATGAGCTATCCGGTCGGATGGGCTATCCGGTTGGATGACTATCTCCGGTCGGATGAGCTATCCGGCTAGTTGAAAATAGTCCATTCCAACGTTCTGATCAACCGTTCATGATGGTTTTTGGAAAGAATGCAGGTGGTTTTACCGAATCGTTGTGACATCGTGTTTAACAAGTGAAATTCCATCAGTTCTGGCCCGTTCTAACGGCCGGGAACCACCCCGTTCCATCAGGTCTGGCCGTTCTTGATGGTTTTTCCATGTTTAACCCGAAATCACACAATACTCTGATTAGATACATAGATTTTTAGGTGAGATTGATATAAAACATATGGAAATCACCAAGATTCTGAGTTGTTCATGGTGAAATGAGGTCACACTTTAAAGTTCATATGAACTCTTGATGACATCATCTTAGCACACCTCAAATCGGTAGATTTCACGGTTAAAAGTTGAGTTTTAAAAGATAGAAAGGTGTAGGATTAGGTGTAGATCATAGAAGTACAAGATTTGGGTTTAGATCTTACCGAAATCGTGAGAAATCGATAGAAAAGGGTCCAAGAGCGTGCTGGTCGAATGGGAGCTGTCACATCACTGTAAGTGAAATGACAGGGTATTTATAGGCAAGGGAGAATGGTAGGAGTGATTTGGTGTGTTGGGTCGGATGGCTCATCCGTTCGGATGGTCCATCCGTTCGGATGGCAATCCGTTCGGATGGCCATTCCGGTTGGGTCTTCGGTGCGGACAATTTCATCGTTTCGGGCGCTGCGATAGTCTTGGGTACGCGTTTCCTATATTTAGTCATTATTATTATTATTATTATTATTATTATTATTATTATTATTATTATTATTATATAATCACAAGGGGCCGTATTTACGTATCCATATTTTAATAGTTGTAATACACTAACCGGGTTTTGAATATGCGATTTCTTGCGACGCTTCACGGTCATCGAGGAGGGTAGAGTAGGTCCTCCCTCCATGTCATCGTGAACGTTAATGTGTGATGTGACGTGTGTTTTTAGTAATGAGTCGCACTGCGACACATCACGGCTATCAAGGAGGGTAGAATTGGTCGTCACTCGACATCTTCGTGGTTGTCAGCATGTGCAATGTGATAGTGATAGAATATGCGATAATATGCGAAAATGTTTCGATATAGCGATGTATGCGATATAGTTACATTATGATTCGAATCTCTGGTGCTAGGCGTAACGAGTATAACGAGTAGTAACAACGCACGAAAGTGCGGGTTGTTACAGTTCTGGTTCCTCCTTAGGGTGCAAACTGATGATGGTAATGATGAAACCGAAAAGGGTATCGGTTTAGGAGAGGGGTTCGAATTTGATGTTATGATTATTAGGTTATGTGTCTAACCTTAGAACCTCTACATAAGTCTCCTTATATAAGCACCCAAGAGGAAACCTAATTAGTTAATAAGGGTAATATGGTCCATCAACAATTACCAACTAATTACTTAATAGGTTGTTATATATTTTGATCTATATAATGTAAATGATTATAATGGCTACTAGATTAAATATTAAAACATAATATATTTAATCTTACAAACAGTTTAAGGTTGTATGCAAAAACAGACATAACCCTCAACAAAAGATTTAAACAATGAAGCTCAGAGGTGTAGGATGCCAACAACATATAATACCATGCCAAATCCTAACCACCTTCACAGCTATGGCACTCGAAGGACAATAGGTCAGTTTCATTGAGCCAGACCATCAACAATTTGGCCAAATGAGTTGTGCATCACCCAACAACAACAGAATACGACCAAATTACAGTATGCAAATAACATTGCAGCCCCAAATAGCCAAAATCAACATCAAAACGGCCGTAGAACAAAGCTCATAAGCAATCGACGGCTGTAATCTAAGTTACCAAGCCAGGATAAAAGAAACATCATAGCTAATGGTCTCCGATGAGCCATAAATCATCTTCATCGACCCAAGAAACAACCCTCACAAAGACTAACAAAAGATGTAAAACAGTAAAAGATCTCTGGTGAACATTATCATTACATCTTCACAGACCCTTAAAACCATAAGCCATACAAACCGAAAAGTGAAACCAAACAAACATCCCCAAAAGGTCTCATCTAAACATAAAAAAGAAATGTAAACCGAAATCCCAGAAAAACAACATTAGATGTTCGATAATATGACCATGATTAACATAAAAAGGCATGCACTAACAAATCCTTCACAATAATATAAAACGTGAAACAGAACTATCGTCGCGTAAGCCGTCTTCATTAAGGACTACAAAACCCCAAAAAAATCAAAGCCAACAACAACAAAAATCTACCTCAAAACAACGAAAAGGCAACCGGTGGAGCAATTTCGAACGTCGTAGACGGCGGATGAAAGTCCAGGCGGTGGTTTGGTAGGTGGGAAAGAGAGAGAGTGAGGAGAAAGAGAAAAAAAAACTTCAAGACGAAGCCAGCCCCCAACCAAACAAAGTTTTTAAGTACCTAAAATTAAAACTTGCAAAGCCGAAGGTATAAACAGACCATGCTTAAGAAAACAATAAAGCATGAGCTACAAGGCAATATAGTCTAGCTATGTTGCAAATTGATAATATACAAATTGTTTATATACATTTGTATGTTTTTGTTTAAAAATGTAATTTTGAGTATTAATAGGTAAAAAAAAAGAGTTATGCGAGTTTTGTACGCATCACCCCACAAATATATATGTCGTACTCGAAATCATATGTGTGACATAATTCTGAAGTACGTGTCTTATTTAGTTTGCATAAATTGTTTTGCCCATCAATTATCAACATAGTCCACTTTACAAAACTCATCATTTGACATGATCAAATTACCCTATTAATTAACTATCCTTTAATTGTCAAAATTCGTTCTATTCACATTTTTACTATTCAATTTAGTTAAGGTTGTAACATCAAAATTCTTTCAATTCACATTTTTACTATCCATATGCGTTAAAGCTTTATGAAGTTGTAACTTACGTTTTCATGAGGTCTTCTTGATGTGCTCACTTTAAACTTATATTTTCATTTAATTCTCAAACGTTGTTCTTTTTATTTTATTTTTTACTTTTTCCAACTGTATTTTATTTATCGAAACACGTTAAATTTTTTCGCGTGTACAACGGTTTTGGTTTTTTATTTAAAGTTAGAGTAAAATGCACGGATAGTCCCTGTGGTTTTGCAAAATAACACCTATAGTCCCCAACTTTTGGAAATTACACCGGTGCTCCCTGTGGTTTGACAGTTTGTTACTCGGATAGTCCCTAGAGTGGATGACAATTACTTTTCTCCGTTAAGTGGATGTGAAATGACAAATTTACCCTTCATCTTCTCCACTAACAAAACAACCCCACCCACCCCCACCTTTCTCTCTGCCCCCCCCCCCCCCCCAACCCCCCCCCACCCCCCACCAACCAATTAACCACCACTCACCTCCCACCTACACCAAAGTAAACCACCTTCACCGTTTCTTGGTTTGTTCAGTTTAATAAAAAGTAAAAGTTCTTCAGAGCATCGATGGTGATTTACTTATATATTAACTTCTTTTAGAAATTGTTTTCCTGAATTGATTATTAGGTTTAAGTGTGTGACTCTGTGTGTGTGATTTGGAATGTTTCAGGTGTTTATAAAAACGGTTAAAGATGCAAAGGAGCACAAGGTTACAGTTACCGAATCGGTTAACGGTGAAATCTCATCCAGAAGCTTCTTAAATCCGGTAAGCACGTCGAGATTCTGCTGGAGAGTTTTGCCGCTACGGCGACCACCGATAACGCTTCTGGACATTCAAATTCAAAGAAGAAGAAAAAGCAGAGCAACAAACAGTTACAGAACGCCGTCGGGCTGCTCATCTGAAGGTGTTCAGAAGTGGTGTTATTATGACCGGAAACATGTCGTTCTTTTTGTATGTGTTGTTGGGAGTGATGGAAGGGGGATGGCGGCGGTGGTGGTGGGGAGTGGTAACAGAGGCAGTGGTAGTGATGACGGTGGTGGGGAGTACTGACAGAGGCGGTGGTGGTTGGTGGTTAATGGTGGGGGGAAACATAGAGAAAGGTGGGGTTGTTTTGTTTTTATAGAAGGGAGAAGATGAAGGGTAAATTTGTCATTTCACATCCACTTAATGGAGAAAACTAACCGTCATCCACTCCAAGGACTATCCGAGTAACAAACTGTCAAACCACAGGGAGCACCGGTGTAATTTCCAAAAGTTGGGGACTATAGGTGTTATTTTGCAAAACCACAGGGACTATCCGTGCATTTTACTCTTAAAGTTATGTATGTTATCAAGCGTCTAGGTTTTGTTTTTTTATATAAAATAAAGTATGTTGACGTTTCGCGAAGACAAAAATGTTTCTGGGCGAACAACATCTAAAGTTGCGAAGGTTATCAACGAAATTCAAGTTTCATTTTTCTTATACAAAACTAAGTATGTTGACATTTCACGAAGGTAATAATTTTTTCGTGTGTACAACGTTAAAAGTTACGAAGGTTATCAACGACGTCCAAGTTTTGTTTTTCTTATATAAAGTTACGTGTTTTGACGTTTCGATGCTATTTTTCATGATATTAGGTCATCTCTTTATGTTGCAGTATCGAGTCCCGGTACTGTATTGATACCGTAATGAAGCAAATCCATACCAACAGAATTCTTATGGACGCAACGCACGTAGTATTTTCACTAGTTATACTATTAAAATGCATGGTAACTAAACTCTGAAAATATAATATATTTTTTTAGTAAATTACAAAAATCGTCCTTTATCTATGTCACTTATTGCAAACTTTGTCATTTATCTTCAATAATTACAAATTACGTACTCAATGTTTGTAAACCCTTGCAAGTTATGTCCTTTAGTTCTAACTCAGTTAATTTTTTGTGGTTAAATCTGACCAAATGGACCCCACATGAGGGTATTTTGGTCATTTTGTTCTCATGTAGTGTCCATTTGTTCAGATTTAACAATAAAAATACCGTCATGTGGGGTTCATTTGATCATATTTAACTACAAAAATTAACTGAGTTAGGGCTAAAGGATATAACTTGCAAGGGTTTGCAAACATCGAGTACGTTTTCTGTAATTATTGAAGACAAAGGACACAATTTGCAATAAGTGACATACATAAAGGACGATTTTTGTAATTTACTCTATTTTTTTAGATCTTACTTTTACCCCTTGAACTAAAAATAATGTACGCCTTTAACGCATTTATTTTTTTTTAATTTGATTTTCCTTCGATAACTAACGTTTCTAAACTTTTTCAAAAAGCTAAATACGCGACTGTGCTTGCTTTTTTCTTCTCGACATTCATGTATACATTTTGTTAAAATGGGGTTGTATTCAAATTTAAAGTGTTTAATTTGTATCGTAAGCTATACGAGTTTTGATACCTTGACGAATCAAACCAATGTCGACCGAACATTGATACTAGTATCGATGTTACCAGTATTGGAGTTTTATTCAAAATATAGTATAGTTTTTTTGATATTATAAGTTATACCAGTGTCGGTATCGTACTGCAAACGTGAAGCGATTTCAACCGAATAACATCGGTACCGGTATTAGTATTATTTGAACAGGTACCGATATCGCTTTTATGATTTTTTGTAATCTTTTGAGCATATTCCGACTTTATTTTTTATTGTTCACTTTTGGTTGCTATAACAAGTATCAGACTACCGGTACCAAAACGATATACCAACTGTGACACCTGTGTCACTTCAACCATACAAATGCCAAACCACTGAAATATTATATTTCATACTTGGGATTTGTAAAAATATGTGTATTGTTTGCACATATCAACTCTTGTCCGATTTTAAGCTTTAAATCGCTTTCTGGAGGGTTATACGCGCTCTGATGCGTAAATATAACCAGTTTAATCCAACGAACACTCCGGAATAGTGAAATAGGCTTAACATACCTTAAATAACCTTTACATAACTTAGAAATAAGTTTTGAAGGCTTTGGTATGGCAAAAATAAACTTTTGGGTCATTCAGGGACTAAAAGTGTCAAAAAGTGCATAAGTTTGCATTTTCGCGCATAACTTACGTTCTGAATACATCCGGACATCCAAAAATTTATGTAAGCACTAAAATATTTTATTTTAGTGTTTGGCATAAGAAAAATCCATTCGTCACGCCATTTGGATCGTTTTTCGCGCTTATGCGCATTCCGTCGTAATTAACCGAACAACGCAATCGTACGGCCAAACGAACCGACATCCGAGATATTTTTTAGCACATTTTAAGTTCCCTATACTTTAACTTCATTTTAGAGCTTTGAAATGGGGTTAACGGGCCTTAAACGTGTCGGAAATCGCTTTAAACAACAACAGGGACCAAATCTGCCATTCTGCCAAACTTGATGGCTTACGGACCGTAAGCCATCTCCTTACGGTCCGTAAGGGTTCCTCAGACAGTAGAAATGCAGAAACATCGAACCTAGTCCTTTCCACTTGTTGCCCATGGTTTTGGGCAATACTATGGGCTCTAATGGTTTTGTAAAACTAAGGTTTTGAGGTGGAGGGTTGAGATTGAAGCACGGTTAGCGAGGAATGATCTTAACGGCTCTACGAATCCTATAAATACCCCTTGCCTTCATTTGCCAAAACCCACAAGAATTTTGATTTGAGAAGCTCTAAGTTGAAACCATTGTTTCATACCTGAGCTACTTGGATCGAGATTAGCATTCGGGGACCCTTCGTAAGTATTCCTTCGTTCTTTTATTGCTTTTCGAGTCCGAAAGTCAAACTTAGTTTGACTTTCTGCGTTGACCAGTTTATGGTCAATGCGAAGTTCGTTTGAACTTCGCAACGTGATTGTAATCACGATGGTTATAGTCCCTTGTGACTATGCCTACTGATTACCACGTTGTCTAGGGTCGCAAGGGTAAGCGATCTAAAAAATCGCTTATACCTTCGAACCCGACCCATTTGGTCGATCATTAGGATCCGACCAAATACATTAGGCGACCATAGTAAATAGGGAATAACCTTCCGAGGTTATACCTTGTGGTCGCTTCGTTTAAGTAGTTGTATGATAGGTAGTTTATATGCCTTAGGTAAATTACCAAAATACCCCTTTAATGCCAAAATTCATTTTAAACATATGTGACATAACCGATGACTTCTAAACTGATTTATCAACAATATTAAACATGTTAAGGCATATCTTACTTATCATAGGACTAGTTAGGCGTTTCGAACGCGTTTTACGCGAACGACGCGTTAAAGTAGCATAAGCTACCTAAACGGGTCGTAATGGGTCGTAAGCACTTAAGTTAGGTTCATTTTAGTATGTGAGCTTTGTTAAACCATATTATACGAGTCTCCATACTCGTTTGGTCTACGACCCTCATTCTATCCGATCCTCCAATTTAGGTCCGGTTTATTAACGTAGTTACCTATATTAGGTGCCGTTTGATTTCCGTGATCTCTAGCATTGTTTGGTTGTTACTCAAGGACTACTGAGCAATCTCAAGTGAGTACATAGTCCCCTCTTTTACTGTATTCAAACTATTTTGGGGTGAAGCATGTGTACCTATCTGTTATTTTCATGTTTTCCAAAAGTATAATTGATTATACATGTTAATACTTATCTGTTGACAAACTGAATGACTATCTATGGTTTAAACACTGATTTTTCAAAGACTATAACATTAATTGTTGAATTGTACTTATTTTGTTCACCAGATCGGTTGGTAGTATGATATAGCGCTATAGGACTAGACACCCCATTCCTGTTGTCATGGAATGTCTGAAACCAATTTGTTTCTCCATCCAAATAGGGATTGCCTTTGTGGTATCCCTATAGTCTCAAAGGTGTATTTTGATGCACTAGGTCTGAATGAATTCTTAAATCACATTATTTTTGTATATTTAGTTATACTCCCAAAAGTATAGTTTGATATGCTCCCATGTGTGATATTGTACAAAACCAACATATATTTTGTTAATCATCCAAAGCATATTTTGATATGTTATTTACAAAACAAAAACATAGTTTAATATGTTATTTATCACATCCAAGGCATATTTTGATATGTTATTTATGAAACCCAAAGCATATTTTGATATGTTATTTACAAAACCAAAACATAGTTTAATATGTTATTTCCAAATCCAAAAGTATACTTTTAATATGCTACTATAAGGTTATTAGTTTAACCTTACATTATTTTACAAAGCATAACTTCTGATTTATTCAAACACTTTGTTTTGTACATTTTTGCTTATGGTTTAAGTTGTCTCATTTTACTTACCATACATAACTTTTGTTTACACATTACATGGTTTACATTTAACTTGGGTTATACAATAACATTGGACTATTGGTTTAAACATGAACATTCTATATTGGTGTTTTGGTTTGAGTAAGTGACTTAAGTAACGAGGCGTGTGTAATATGATACAAGCATGGTGGATACGCCGCTGGTACTTCCTATATATAAGTGTTTGTATGGTATCACATATCGTGGCGTTATTTGAATCATTTCAATTTGAGACATATAACATTTTATACAAATAACATACTTTTCACAAGACATTGTTTTACAAACAACTTATCTTATACAAACTCATTTTTTACTTGGTTATTCATTTAACTTTACATTACTCTTTTACGTATCATCTACTTTATCATCACTTTTCGAATGATTTATAGAACAAAACATTTTACAAGGATCATGATTGACTTTAGTTAAACAACATTTTCTAAACTTATAAGTCATGAATCCTATATTCACAAAACCTATGTATCTCACAGGCATTTTTATGCTGACGTACCTATTTTTACACATGTTTCAGGTGCTGTTTCGTGATGATTGTTGATACACACTATACTTAGGATGGACTCGTGCCTTAGCAACTTTAAAACTTGGAAGATCATAGTTGTACTTATTTGATTGTATTAAAACTATGAGTTCTTTATTCAATAAAACAGAATTTATTTATTCCATGGTTATGAAACAATGATTCTGTTACAACACTCCCCGACGTTTCCGCCACGTCTGGTTATTCTACGTGGTCGGGGTGTGACACCAACCAAATATCAAATTAGTTTGATATAATAAATAAACTTTATGCCAATGTGGGGATAGTCCACTTAAAGGAGAAGTCTCAAATTAGATTCTAGGTACATGTGAGTAATCTATAATTATGGGTTAAGTCATTCTACAAAAGCTCCTAATTGTAAGAAGTGTAAGAATGCTTTATAGATTAACAAGTATCCAATAACCTAAAACCTAAACCCACTACACCACCACCCGAAACCTAAACACCCACCCCACCACCACCCAAAAACCTAAACCTCCCACCCCCACACTCGCAAAAAAAAAAAAAAAAAAAAACTAATACAAAGGCTCATTAAAATAAGAAGGGGTTATTGGATTTTATCACCCCAAACGATCGACCTTTGCCCGTTGCCACCCCCAATTAACACTTTGATGCCCGGCACCTCCAACTTGACTTTTAGTTTGTGCTGGCACCACTCTGTTAACAGATTACTAACTCTGTTAGTTTCTGATCCTACGTGTCATCTCCTTGCTTACGTGGACATGATTACATGCCGATTACGTGGCACATATATAAGAAGCTTTGGTACCAACCTGGTATTTCTTAACATCTGTCAACCCACCCCTTTCTTTCTTTACCACCGCCACCCTCAACCTCCATTGCCACCACCTTGCTACCAACGCCACCATCAGCCTCCACTGCCACCGTCGATACCTTCCACCACTACGGCAACTATAAGAAACCGGACCGCCACCCTTTCATCATCTATGAGGGTGGTTGTTGGAGGTGCACTTGCCAGAGCCGGTGACGGAGCCGGTGGTTGTTGGAACTCATTATCAAATTCATCCCCAATTCCCATTCAATTTTTGCTTCCAAACATCTCACCGATGCTTATGAATTGGTGTACTTGCCGGAGCCAGTGACGGAGCCATGACGTCATCAGAACTTGTTGAAGAATTTGAAGGTGATTTTGATTCTGCAAAGCTATAGCGTTTTCGAACATTCTCTAATTGGTTAATTGTTGGAACTGAACCTTCTAGATCACCGAAGAATTTATTGGATGATAGATCTAAGATCCGGAGACGGTTGAATGAGGATAACTGAACTGGAAAATCTATTGTTTTTAACGTCGAGAACTTCAAGTTTTCGGCAACTGGAAATTTGAACTGGAATTTGGTTCACAAGGTAGTTGTTGGAGAGACCGAGTTCTTTGAGCTCCGATAGTTTTCCGATCGCCGGAGAGATGGAGCCTCTCAAGCGGCGGTGGTTGAGGACGATTCGGGTGACTTTGAGGACGGTGGTGGTGTTGGAGATTCTCCGTTCACAGAATAATCAGGCAGTGTTGCAGATGATGGTGGAGTTAGTTGAGATACCTAGGGAAAATGTGCCACGTCATCGCCACGTAATCTGCCAGGTAAGCAAGGTGGTGACACGTAGGATAAAAAACTAACAGAGTTAGTAATCTATTAACAGAGTGGTGCCAGCATAAACTGAATGTTAAGTTGGAGGTGTCGGGCGTCAAAGTGTTAGTTGAGGGTGGCACCGGCCAAAGGTTGATAGTTGGGGGTGATAAAATCCAATAACCCAAATAAGAAGTGTACAAAGTCTCCTAAAAATAAACTCACTACAAAAAAAAAACTAAACACCCACCACCATCTAAAAACATAAACCCCCACCCTTATGTTTTTAGATGGTGGTGGGTGTTTAGGTTTTTTTTGTAGTGAGTTTATTTTTAGGAGCCTTTATACACTTTTATTTTAATAAGTCTTTGTATTTTATCCTGAAGAAACACGTAACTAATTTTAAGGTTAATTAGTTTGGTTTATGTTTCAATCATAAGGGTTAATCTTCTTAAGCTTTCCTGAGCTCCGATTTGATACGTCCTTCCTGCAAAACAGAACACCGTTAGCTCGTTAAGAGGGGAATATGGGGGTTTCCCTCTTAATCAGACACCGGCTTGAGAATAAGTATCTGCTTTGAGGGAATAAGTGTGTGTTAAGAGTGAGAGTAGAGAGAATAGAATGTTTAACGTGTGCATGAAGGTCTCTATTTATAGCCGGAGAGGTGTAAGAGTAGATGGGCTGATGGGCCTTGGGCCGGAAGGCGATAAACAGGGAATATCCTCTTTGTCTCACTGGTGTCGACCGTAGTGTCTTCTAGAAGATCTCGGGTGGTGGCGCACCGTGATTGGAGCCACGTGTCCCAGTTGTCGGCCTTGTTGTCCCTCTGCCAACAACAGGTAAGTGGAGATCATGGGTCAGGTGTCGCCGCCCCCTGGTTGGTGCTACGTAGGCGTCCTTATGTACTCGTTGTCTCCTGCACGTCAGACGATCGTGGAGCACGATAGAGCACAGCCTGGAGGACGCCGATTGGCTTATTTCTCTGCCACTTGTACCTTTTGTACTTTCTGAAGTGGCCTTGCGCTTTAACTCCTACGCGAACTTTGTTGAGCAAGTAAGTAGC